>JAKLND010000186.1:0-34800 GCA_022813125.1 Septoriella neoarundinis | reverse complement strand
AGGCCGCATTTGTAAACGCTAAACCCCGGCTTGGTCGGGGAGCAGTCATCCCCAGTGCAGACTCATATACTAGGAAGCACTGCGACGTTCCAAGGCCGTAGTCACTTGGGAGCTCGCAAGCACAGGTCTTCAGGGTAGGCACTTAACGTTTTCGTGGAGTGTGTACATCAAGCGTGGAGCGTTAAGCAGGGATCCCGGAGATTTTGGTTTACTGGGTCCATGGCTTCTGTGACGACCGCGCTGGTAAGATCGTTGTGGGACAATATGAAAGACGACTACAACATGATGCACGAAGACACGAAGAGATGGAGGAGCAGTACACAAGCGTTACTGGTTGACCTGGCTACAGGGTGGACAACATAGCTGATAGGCTGGTGAAGGCCGTAGAAGCACTGCCATTGCAAATCACCTCCAACGAGCATCAGAGGATTTCGTGTCAGAAAAGATGCCCCCGCGAGTGAGAGAAGATTGACGAGAAGCGTAAAGGCGCACAAAGTAGAGACGGCACCTGGAAACCAGATGTGGGACCCGCGGTATCAAAAGATATTGAGGAATGGGGCAATAAAATGAGTGTAAGATACAATATGACACAGAGTCTTTGAGAATCTGATGTTTTGGTGCGTGAAAGACAGATCCATAAACCAGCGCATCACGTGTGAGCTGGGTCCATTATTCGTGATTGCATGTACCTGCTATCCTCTTCCCTGAAGGCATATTGATTGTACAATACCTCGATCGAAACACCCACACGAAGCTGGGCGAGTAGCATCGTCGACACTTCGTCAGTGCCAAAGCGCATGGCACTGATCAAGATGTGAAGGTCATCAGCCCGATGAAGCGCCGGCGCAACCTTTTCTTTTGAGATCCTCGGTCCTTGTCAACCCGTCTGCTGTATACCAAGAACATTCAACATCGCGCTCACTACAATAGCGGCATAGGGACCGCTGCCCTGAACACTTTGTTTTCCTCTTTCGACATTGGAAGCAAGCACTTCTGACGGGCTCTGGAATTTTCCGAGGCATTGCAACATTGTGGCCCTTAGCATCGTCTTCGGTAGAGCATTCAATGTCTTATGAGGTGTTATTCAAGTGAATCTATAGAGACTCGCATCTGCACGTTACCTTCAGCTGAAATTTTTGTTCTCATCGATGTTCTTCGCGTTCGGGGTCGCAGGTGCCTTTCCATCTCCAATGGGGGATTTAGAAATCGGGATTCGTTAGTGGTGCAACTAAATCATAGTAGAAAAGCTTAAGCACTTGCGGAATCGCTTATCGTGATCATATAAATAAGTGTGAGACTCAATTGATTTCTTTGAGAGGAACGATAAGGTCTCTAGGTGTAGCGGACAAGCGGAGGTATGGCGGATGAGCGGGTCCCCTACTTCCGCAAAGCTGACGTGCGACAATGCTAGCGAATCGCATCTCTACGCCCGAGGCACGCAACCAATCGGAAACGGTTGTCTAGTCACATGATGTAGTGAAAGCGAAAGCATTCCGTGTGCCGTTGCTGGTGCCTTATGCTGAGAAAAAACACGACACCAGCGAGTACTCTAATTTTTGGAATTGACTCGATTTTCTGAACGTACACGGATCCTAGAAGTGATTTTTGGAGTGCTATCACGTCGGTCGCGTCGCCCAGCGCGGCTGTACCGAAATGGCTATTCCATGGCCCTCAGGGGTTGACTGGCCTCTCGAACTCCGCGAGCACGCTACCGAACTCACCAAGTACCTCTGCGATACGCTGAACTGCATCGACCGCTCGCAAGGGCAGGCGGTTCCGGCGAACCATGTGAGGACCATGATCACAGGGACACTGACCATGATCATCAAAACACCTAGAACACCGGATCTCACCACCATTCAGGACGCACTCAATATCATGCAGACCGAAGCGAAAGATATTGCCGAAGAGACTGCAAACGTCATAGAGACAGTCAAAGTGGAAATGAGGAACAATGCGGCAGACATCAAGCGGAGCATCAAGATTGGAGAAGAAACAAAGGCAGCAGCACGAGAGGCGACGGAGAGGAGCAATACGGTTGTGGACATGGTCAAGGAGATGAAAGACAAGGCACCTTCGGCCAGGACACACGGACATATGAGCTATGCAGCAGTCGCAGCAAATGGAGCGCTTGCTTCGGGAATGCCTAGTGCACACGCGGTCAAGGCCGTTTCCCTCCAGGCCCAACGTGAAGTCATCGTGAGCATCAGAAACCCATTGACCATCTCAAAACTGCGAGCCATGAACCCACGTAACCTGAAGTCCCACATCGAACGCGCCCTCGAACAGAGTCAGAATGAACACATTGCACATGTGAAAATAATGTCCTCCAACCAACTGAAGAGCGGGGACTTGAGCCTCAGAACAGCTACTCCCTCAGAAACACAGGCACTCAGACAGTTTGCAGATGACTGGGTTTGCCGAATCGGGAACGGAGCGAACATCCGCAACCCGACGTACGGCGTCCTCGCACACGGCATCCGCACCAGCACCATGGAAATGGACAATTTTGAAGAGATCCGGGAGAACATTCTGCAAGACAACCGACCGTTCATACCACAAGCGGAGATCAAATATGTGGGTTGGCTGACCAGAAATGCCCACAGCAAGTCGGCATCATCGGTAATCATCGAGTTCACTCGGCCGGAAGATGCAAACAAGATAATCGACGAAGGCCTGGTCTGGCAGGGCGAGTTGTTCCAGTGCGAGAGGTACGAACGACTGTGTCGCTTGAAGCAGTGCTTCAAGTGCCAGAAATATGGCCACATAGGAACCCAGTGCAAGGCAACAACAGCATGTGGCTACTGTGCGCAGGAGCACAACTCCAGGGATTGCCCGTCGAAGGCCGAACCAACGGCGACCAGGAAATGCGCAGCCTGTGGCGGTGCGCACGAGGCGTGGAACCAGGACTACCCCACTCGGAAGGATGAGCTTGCTCGGACTAAGGCAGCGTACGCGACACGAGCTCAATACCACCCGGTACCAGAGCTTCCTGGACTGGACACTCAACGACGAGTGGTGGCGGGAACGCTGCGGAGGACGAGATCATTGAGGGAACCTGTTCGGTCATCTGAAACAATGACCGCCAGGGAAACCTCTCCACCAGGAAGAGGACAAAAACAGACCAACACAGGATTGACGCTAGCACCGGCAGATAAAAAGAACGAATCATTAAGGATGATGCGGGCTCAAAGACCGCAAAGGGCGGCCAGCCCATCAAGAACGGCCCTGAAGGCTCTCGAAAACGACACCTTGATTCGTACCAACAGCCTGCATATGGACATCGACTCGGACATGGACTCATGACTCCGAGCAACACATTAAAATTACTGCAGTACAACATTCGAATGTTCATAGATACAGTCATGGCAACTCTGCTACGGGACAAAAGAGTGATGGGAGTACAATATCCTTGCCATTCAAGAGCCATGGAGAAACCCGTTCATGTCATCAATACACCACCCCGCGAAGGATCATTTCCACCTGTGCTATCCTGCAGCTGTCGAAGACGGACCTGCCAGAGTATGCTTTTTTGTTAACAAACGACTCGACAACACAACGTGGCAATTCGGATCGCACACGAAAGATATGTGCTCGCTCCACATCCGATACGAAGCAGGACGCCAAACACAGGAGCAACTGCACGTCCACAACGTTTACAATCCCGGCCAAGCAACAGAAAACCGGGAGAGTGTCTTGCCTCTAGTCCATACTCTACTCGAGAGATACGAAATGGACGAGCAAGTAGCCCTAGGAGGCTTTAATTTCCACCATCGTTCGTGGGGTGGAGACCGAGTGGTCCGGGCGGATCAAGAAGCCGAAGAGCTCAATGTCATCATGGAGCGCTTCGGCATGACAAAACACACTCCAACAGGGGGCAGTGACGTACACAGAACGCAATGCTCAAACGACTATTGTTTTATGCTGGGTTACGCTAGGTCTTCCCAACAGCCTCATCAAGAGCGAGGTGGATAAAGAACTTGACCACGATTCGGATCACTTCCCAATTACTACCATGCTGAATCTTAGTGCTAAGAAGTATGACAAAGAGCCGAAGAGAGATTGGAAGAGACTGGACGACAAGAAGCTGTGCGAAGCGCTCCGACAGACTCTACCGCAACGACAACGACCATGAACCAAGACCGCGCTCGACCAATACACAACGATGATCGTAGAGGCAATTGACGAGGCGGTCGAAAAGGTACTGCCAAGAACACAGCACTCACCAAAGGCAAGAGAGGGCTGGAACGACGAATGCACTCGGATACTAGCAGAGTCGAAACGACTACGTCGAGCACACTGTAAGGATCATACAGAAGAGAGTTGGGAAGCTTATCGTGCTGCCAGGAACAGGAAGACAAGAACCATCAAGAAAGCTCTGCAAACGGCCACAGGGAGAAGGTCGCAACAGCCTCGGACTCTCTGGAAGGTCTCTGGAGAGTGGCCAAGTGGGCTAGAAAAAGAGAGACGATCTTATCAAGCGTGACGCCGTCGCTGCGTTGTCCGCACACTGGAAGGGAGGTCACAGAGGCAATCGAAAAGGCACAGGTGTTCAGACGCAATTTCTTTCCGAGACCGCCAGCGGCAGATTTAGAAGACATGCAAGACGCCCAATACGCTGGACAGATCAGCCTACCGACGATGACTGAAAAGGAGATCTTAGAAACCATAAAATCAACTTCGCTACTAAAAGCACCCGGTCCAGATGGTTTAACGAATCGTGTTTTACAAGCGATGGCGGACATCATAGTGGGCCATCTGACAAGCATTTTCAACCAGAGCTTGCACATTGGCTACTGCCCGGTCCATTTCCGCTCCTGGACTACCGTGGTACTGCGAAAACCGGGAAAAGACAACTACACAAAACCGAAGGCGTATCGTCCAATAGCCTTGTTGCACACGATTGCCATGTCGGCGCAGCAGCGGTGTACTTTGAGAAAAGACAAAGGAGCAAAACATATTCCGGAACAGACGCGACCACGACGGTCTATACAGCAGAGCTGCATGGCATCAGTCTCGCTCTGACAATGGCAGCAGTAGATGTTGACGCAAGCGCGTTCCCGAGAGACATCACTATCTTCGCTGACAACCAGCACATCCGCTCTCTGACTACACTAGAGGGCAGATCGGGAGCATATATCCTCAAGCAGATCGCAAACAGAATTTAGTCGCTCTGCAGAAAAGGTCACGCAGTGATAGTACGATAGATACCGTCGCACGAGGGCATCGAAGGCAATGAAGCCGCAGACGTTGCCCCAAAGGAAGCCACAGGATGGCTACAGGGCTCAACATCAAGACCGAGAACAGATCCAACACCAGAGCTATACGCACTTCAAGCCACGTTTAAAATGTGGAGCCGCAAAGAGGCAGACAAAACGTGGAAGACCAGCTGGCAGCAGGAAACGAAAGGCAGAACCACGTTCAGGCACACACCAGCACCCTCGAAGGTGCTGCAGCTACACGAAATCACGACCAATAGGCAAAGCGCCATTGTGGTGCAGCGGGGGACCGAGAAAATAGGACTAAGGGACTTCCTCTCTCGCCGAAAAGTGCCTGACATTCTGGAATCAATGTGCACCTGTCAAGAAGGCCGCCAGACAGTGCGGCACATCCTCTTGACGTGCCGGAAGCTCAGGGACATCCGGCGACAGGAACTCGGCCATCTACCGGAAGGTAACGACCTTTTGACTAATCCTCTGCAAGCGCAAAGTAGCCATCAAAGCTATCAAATTCATAGAACGCACGCAGATCCTAGGGCAGGGCAGGATTGTGGAGGAATAGACGAAGCCGGGCACCGGGGGAAGATTGTGGGTAGATGGATGCCGCAAACAAGGCGACCACCATCAGATAGCCCATATAGCAAGCGAGACAGTGTCTGCGAACGATGGCAGGCAGTTAAAGTTGGTTGCTGAAGAGTGGAAAGGAGAGCGTAGGAGGCAGCTGGTCCGATCTGCGCTTAGGTGTCAGATTAGGCGAAGTGGGACGGCCCGCATGTGTCGGCTATCTGTCGCGTTCTCCTGGCATAGCTGCTGGCAAAGGCGGCTGAAACCGAGTAGGACATAATTAATCCCATCAATCAATCAGAAGAGCGATCAGCCCACATGGCATTCTCGTAAAATGACATCGCTTCACCACCCCTCCCCCTCACCAACACATTACATGGTCCACGTGGATGGCCACCTTGACATCCATCCGTGAATTTCGTTCTACACGATACGACAAGAATCTGTGCTCACCACGCACCAGTAGGCAACACGCCTCGACCAACAACACCGGCAATGCTGACTCGACATTGAAAGTGGATAATTGAAGAGAAGAAGGGTAAGTGAATGAAAGAACATGCACGAATCTCTGGAATGCAACGAGCCTGGTATCTCGCTCAGAAAAACGAATACACCGGCTCAAGACGGCGTTGAGGAAGTGGGCGCCGCCTGCACTTCTCCCGCATCTTTCGTGGAGGTATGACCGTAGTCGTGATCTCGGTCGCGGCCTCGATCCCAATCGTCAATTCGCGATAACGCTCCCGAAATGTCGACAATCGGTCTTTGGAAATGCTGTCAACTGTTTGCTGCTTACTGAGTGCTCTGCCATGAGCTTAATGCGCCACGGGAAACACCGTTATCAGTGCGCGATGCGCCATCTCCCGACCAGTCTGCCGCAAGCTTCTAATGAATCTCTTTTTTGGTCAAGGGTGAAACACAAGTTGGTCGGCGATCTATAAAACACCGAGCCGCAGCATCTTCCGCAGCCGACACGATGCGATGAAGCAGACCAGGAGGATGCCATATGACGTATTGTGACAAAGTCGAGAATTCATGATACCTTGAAACAATCGTCCGCAGCTAGGTCCGTGGGGTGCAGAAGCGGAAACACGACTAGAAGGCATGAGACAACATCGAAGAGAAATATGGCTTTGCAGGATGTCCCGAGGCCGCCACAGCTCAGATAAGCCCGTTCGAGTGCGATGACATCCAGGCGGATAACAAATTATGGCGTCCCGACACTATCCAATCGATCGCGACATAGACCTTAAGCTCAAATGTACGGGTTAGGGTTTGCACGTTCAACCGGTTGCATTGAAGATAGAAAGGGTGTTGGCCGGAGCACAGCCGCATGACATTGAACAGAGATGCAACGTAAAAGCTATGGCTTTTCAGCACCGGAACTGAAAAAGAGTAAACCCACGAGCCCTGTCGATGTCTCACACTGCTGAATACGCCTCCTCATGCAGACGCATTATCCTCGAGCACAACTTTATCAAAATCATCTGCTAGCTGCTTTGCACTCAAAATCCTTTGATTCGAAGAGTCTTTAGCCGTCGCCAGCCAAATACCGAGATTTTTCGCATCATGAATAACTTTGCTGCTTTGCTTCTCCACCAATTGGTTGAGTAAACGCCGGGCTTTACGAGCGGACACTTTCCCAGTCGCCATGGCGACTGTGAGCAGCCTTTTGAAACAAATCGGCGCAAACCCAAAAACAGATGAAAGGTTAAAGTATCCTTTCAAACAGACGAGGAAATAGAATTTCCATTCCGTGTCTGCGCAGGACTCGAGGACTGCGTTGGCTACCTAGATAAGGGCGATGTGCCAGTAAACGTGATACCGGGATTGGGGGTATTGCATCATGAAATTTATTAGTAATCGTTTAATTTGGGAGAGGGAGGCAGAGTAGAGGAATTTTGGAGTTATGTTTAAGGACGAAAAGTTGCGCAATGCAGAGCTTGTGCGCTGCCATGGGCGTGTCAGGGCTATGATCGCCGTGTGAAACCAGATGCTTGATTGTAGATTAGTACAGACACCAATTGCTCAGCGAGCGCAGGACCCCAAGTACTCACTGCATGATGACTACGGGGTGTGGACTGTTGTCGGTAAGCTGACAGTCTTCTGGGAGATCGTGTGCCCAATGGAGCAATCTCTGACAGCTGTTTTCCACGGCAGAAATAGAAATTTGGGATTCGACTTTGGAAACTAAATCGCCGTGACGGAGAACGGTGTCTTCAATGACGGCCCAGAACTTGCAAACCCATGTGAATGATTTGCCCATGCCAATCGGTAGGGGGAAATCCGGAGAGCCGGGTATTGATTCAGCAAAAGGAGGGCTGGGCAGCGGCCATCGGTATGCAAACGCCCATAGACTGATGCTGTCAACATTCCTAGATCATATTCAGAAGGAAATTAAAAGCACTTACGACGCCGAGACGAAATGGCCCAGTGAGCTTGTTGTTCTGGTCGTTATTGGTTTGGTTGGTCAACCAGTTGGTTTTGGTTTGGTTTGGTCTTGATTCGCTATTGGTTTGGTTTGGTTTGGTCTGTATGCTTTGGTCTTATTGGTCTGTTCTAACCACAACAGGAAGCCGGTCGGTTGAAAGCCGATTGGAGAATTCGGTACGCGTGCGCGAAAGATCCGCGTCAGGAGACGCGCAACGCGGGCCTCTATAATTCATGGCCCGATCGTATGCGTTGCGACGAGATGTTCCAGTTCCAATATGTTTGACAGTATTTGTCACCTCCATGCCCATAATGTATTCGCTCTTCCGAAGTCCCACTAAAGGTCAACTCCCACCTCAGCCCAAGGTCACGCTGAGCCGCACCAATCCAGACTACAAAAAGGAGCTGGAGCTTGATCAGTTCGCGATCCACGGGGACGAGTACCATCGATGCTGCAAGGTGCAACAGCGCGTCACAGCTAAAAAAGCAACACGTAAGAGGCCATCACCGGCATGGCGACATGGGGAGTTGCTACGACGTCTCAAAGACGAGAAGAATGTGAACTACTGCTATCTTTGCGAGCATGAAAAGAAGTGCCAGCAACTGTTCATCGTGAACGGTAACGGTAGGATCCTCAATCACCTCGAGGATTGTCATCGTATCGATCGCGAATCGGGAGAGCGCAAGCCCGACCCGACACTCGGGAAGAGACCTCTGTCGCATTCGTTCGCTAACTTGTGCTCTTCGTATGACTATGATGAATTCAAGCGCCTTTTGGTCCGATGGGTTGTGTATTGCTTCATCGCTTTTCGCATGCTAGAGAATGCTTACTTCCGAGAATTGATTTGCTTCCTGAACCACTCAATCGGCGACCTCCTGCCTAAAGCTGCTTCGACGGTGAGAGCTATGGTGAAAGAGGAATATAACAAACAAAAGCAGCTCGTGGTCAAAGATCTGTCAGACGCCCAAAGTAAGGTTCATATCTCATTCGATCTCTGGACCTCGCCTAATTACTACGCCATCATCAGCGTTTATGGCCACTTTGTCGACAGGCGAGGACACCGGTCGAGCCGACTCCTTGCTTTTCGGCGTCTTCATGGCAGCCATGGCGGAGAGAACCAAGCGTCAGCTTTGCTCGACGTTGTCGATGAGTATCAACTGCGCCGCAATGTGGGTTACTTCATGTGCGACAACGCCAAGTCAAACGACAAAGCTGTCTCAGCCGTCCTCAAAGAACTCTACCCAGGCATCCAACAGCAGCAGGTACGTGCCCGCCGTCTTCGCTGTCTGGGTCATGTGACAAATCTAGCCGCTCGTGCGATGATTCTAGGGAAGAATGCCGGCAAATCCCTAGATCGTGTCAACGGACAGGTGCGAAAGGGGGCCTTTGAGGCGGTGGACCAATTTTGGCGTGGACGAGGAGCGGTCGGGAGGCTTCACAACCTCATTCGCTACATTCGCTGGAGCCCCCAGCGACGAGAGGCGTTCGCTGGTTGCAAAGAGGGTGGAGAACTAAGCAGTTTTGATGACTTGAACGTAAGTGTGTCTGTCTTCGTCGGCATTCTCGGATCCATACGCATGCCGAAGCATTCGCTCTCCTGCAATAAAGCCTCGACGGTGCCCGCAGACTCGGGAAAATCACATGAGCTGATTAGATGAATGCCTAGCTCGTGGAAGATAACGATACGCGATGGAACAGCTTCTACCTTGCCATAGGAAGAGCTCTCGATATAAAAGAACGTCTCGATCGGTTCTGTCGACATTACAAACCAAAGGATTCGGCTGACAGCCTCCTCAAGGACGACCTACTGAGCCGCACGCACTGGCACCAGCTCGATCGGCTCCATGATTGCTTGAAGGTATTCGAGGTATCTACGCTCTGTGCAGAGGGTAAAAGTTCTTTCTTTTGTGATTGGTTTCCGACTCTCGATTTCATGTTAAGTACTGTGGACGATTTCAGAAAGGAGTTCCAGGCGGAAGCCGAGGCTGACCGCACATTCGACTATCTGTCGCAGTGCTGCGAACATGCCTGGACTAAGATCGAAAAGTACTACCGAATGGCGGATGAAACGCCTGTCGTGTTCGCGGCAGTCATTCTCAACCCTACGCGGAAGCACCACTGGTTCAAGCAGCAATGGCAGTCAGACTCGTCGGCAGAGTCGCAAAAAGACTGGCCCGATATGGTGCTGGAGCAGGTAAAAGAGCTATGGCGGACGCAGTACAAAGGCACCAATGCTCGCCACGAGATAACACCCCCGCTCGATGACGAGGGCAGCCTGCACGTACGACTACACAATCATAAAAGACTCCGACTCAGCAAAGCATCTCTCACCGATGAGCTTGACGCCTACCTCGAGACAGATCCGGTACCAGCTTCCGCGGGTTTCGATCCACTCCTGTGGTGGCTGGATCGTCGAACAACCTTTCCGGACCTTTTCAATCTCGCCATGGACTGCTTTTCTGTGCCACTCATGTCGGACGACCCAGAGAGATCCTTCAGCTCTGGTCGGGATTTGATCACATACCGCCGCAGCAATTTGCACGACGACATAATTGAAGCATGTTCATGCCTTCGAAGCTGGTATGGCCCACCTGTACGTTCTAGACCGAGCAAGGCCGAAGAAGAAGCTTTTGACGACGAAGAAAAAATTGAAGAGCAATACAAAGGATTGTTTGGAGACGACGCGGGGGAGATTACTGATTAGAGTTTTAGCGGTCGTACTTCACAAGGATTACGAGAGGAGGGAAATGTGTCTAGTCAAGCATGAATTAGACAAACCGTAAGAATTCATGGCATTTATGTCTATTTCCGTTTTTGGAATTTGGTTGACCAATTGGTCTTATTGGTTACGACCTGAATTCTTATTGGATTGGTTTGGTCTGATGCCTCAAACCAAGACCAACCAGACCAACAAGCTCACTGAAATGGCCCCAAGCTACTTGAGCTCGTGATCGGGTTTCATCTGAGATACCTACGCCACGCTGCTGCGGCGGATCCCTTACAGAGGTGCCGCGGAAACCCAACCGGTTGACCAAATCATGACAGTCGTTGGTGAACCTTTGGCTCTGTTTATCTAAGCCATGCATCGCGCCAGCGTAAATCAATAGTTGTAGCGCTGGAATGGCCAAGGTGGGAAATGAGTTCTGGTGCTTGGCCCATAAGGCTTCTGCCTCATGGAAGAATGCGAGGCTGAGTGCCGTTGCGTTGGAATCGACAAGAGCTAGCCGAATCTGTAGATCTGTTAACCTGAGTATTGCGGAAGGGCCAATGAAATCTCACAATAGCGTGGCAGAGTAACGCGTTGACAAGTAGGGAGGAACAGTTCTCAGTACGTCCACCGACCAGGTCGCGAATGAAGAGGTCTGAGTCGAAACGGGCAATCACAGGCTGCTCTGTCTCGAGATATAAAGCTATGGCTGCGGCCACATACTCGCTTGTTATTGGAACATGGGTCCACATCTGGATATTGACCCCACTGAGACAATGACCGTATATTGCTTGCCCTGGATACAGATGTGAGCTGAGCGTCCATGCACTCTCAATTTTCTCCCTTTCCCATGTCAGCGACTTTCTTGAGCTGAGATAGTCCTTCGTCGCGCTTACATCGCGCAGGAATGCAGAATCTTTGACCCTGGTCCTAGCAAAGCATCTGCTACAGCTTGAGGCTGTTTGAATGGGACCAGAGGTGGATATATCATTGCGTACTGCGACCAAAGGTCGAAGCTCGGGCTCAGATGAAAATTCGAGAGGGACGTCGGAGGGATTTCAGCCATAAAACGGCTGTCTTCGAGCCTTCGCGGCAGCTCTTCGTGTGGGCTAGCTTTTTCCTGTTCTCCATGCACCGCTTCCCTAGATGAGGTTTCGGAGCTTGTGTTTCGGAAATTGCTAAATTGATTCTTCAATCTCTTGATCTTTGTTTTCAGCAGTCTGTTTTGTTGATTTAATTCTGCGTTTCGCGCCGCGTGTGTCCTCTCTGTTGCGAAGATACATTGGATCCCGCGGCGAAGACAGCGTCCACATTCGGGTCGTAAGGAATCACACTGGTTTAATATCGTTTAGTAGGCGTTTACAGGGGCTACACGGAGGCATTCGGCTGGCTCACGGCTATTTTCTTGCTCGACAGGCATCGCACGCTTGCCTCAGGGATGAGCGCCTTTTCGGGCTGGCGGGTTCTTCGGGAGCCTTGGGCGTGTCACGCAGTGTTGCCATTATACTATGTCGATGACCGCAAATATTTGCGGATAGTGTTCCGTGGGCATGGGTTGCTTAGACTTGAGGTAATAAGGACGGTGGGATGGCAGCATGACGAACTCAATGACGTAGTGGCGCTCCGGGCCATCACGCCATTACGTACCTCGTCGCATAACCGAGCTCCTCCAAATGCCTACAATTTCCGACGCACGTGCGAACCAGATTGCGCCTGTCTCGGCCAGAACTGCGACCAGCGGCCGAGCCAGCAAACAGCGCAGGCATTGAAAAAGAGCATACGCAAGAGTGCAGGAAGGAACACGAGCAAAGTAGGAGGCCAGTGGCAGCATGGCGAGGTAGCATACACGATGAGAATCGCATTGTGCGTCGCCGGTCTTGTCTTATACATAGTCGTTATGTGCGTGGACGTTACTTTATGAATCGGTTTGCGCTTTTGCCTTTCACAGCGATCCCTTCAATCGCTGCGCTCGCGAGCTGAACCTTCGGATGTCAAATCAAGCTCCGTGGCTTCTGCAAAATCAGGAGTGCCGTCTGCATTCCAGCTGAATTTCTGTGGGAGTTGTGGAGCGTGAATCGTCGCAAGCCCCGGATTGTATACTCGTCGTATGACATACAATCCAAGTTTCCGAGCCATTCAACTTGTGAATAATCGTCGGAATCGACGTATCAGTTGACTCAATCAACATCCTGAATTTATACGCACCCGTCATGGCCTATGCTGCGCATTGAATCGCCGAAGTGAATGCCAGTCCAGGCTCGGACCAGCTAATACCGCGCAGCCACAGACTTTTTTGCGTTCTTTACGTGCTCCTTCAGCCTTGGTTTTGGTTTTCTCTTCTCCTTGACGGTCTATTGCTCCGGCCCCAGCAATTTCTTTTCGGACCACAAAAATTGTACTCCAACAGCACCTGGTCATCACGCCGTCTTGCGGGCGGCGTTTGTTCCTTATTTGATTTTCTATCTTGTACCTTCCAATTTGCTCTTTGCCGTTTGACATAATGATGATTCCAAGCTGTCTAGTTTATGACAGACATAGTCATTTTCTGGACCTTTTTTTTTTTTTTTGCATGCATTTGTGCCCTGCCAGTGGTGTTCTACCATACAAACCTGCCCATGTTGCAACTTCATGGACCCGCCATAGTCTAGTCATCGTTACCTTGAATTCACTTTAGAACTGTAAGATTGCAATGCGTCTTGGTTGGACGTGTCTAACCTATGCTTCTACATCAGACTCGGTGCCATCATTGGAGATCTCGTACCGATCGGAAGCCCGCCGGTTTGAAGAAAGCTTTCTCCTCTTTGCTTCCATTACCGTGCGCTGTTGCACTAGATTCACAGGTCATGAGCTCAAGGTGTGCAGTTTTATTTTCCAAGATCACACTCCAGAACGAATGCATGCTGGACCCTTTCTGTGACTTATCGCCTGCTTACACCTAGGCCGTCCGATAAGCGCTCGTGCCCTGAGCGATGGCATGGATACGGATCTGCTACGATGCTTGACGAATTGTGATCCCTAACACTTCGACTCTATATCATTCATATTCACTATTCTCTAGATGTTCGAGGCTTTCCTCAAGTCAATCTCTGCAGCGAAAAGAGTTGGTTCCAGTTCGACGGATTTCGAGACATCGTCATCGCTCTCCGGAAATCCGTATTGGCGGAATTCTCGTATGGCGACCCTAGACTCAAACATTTCGTTGATCTGTTCAAGAGAACGATCCTTCATTTCCAGCACGCAGAAAAAGGCAAAGAAGAAAGAACACAGCGCAAATCCTCCGAAGATAAAGCCAACTTTGGATTGTAGATTGGCGTAAGGAGTGTTGAGAAGATACGGCGTGCTGAAGGACCAGATAAAGCTGTGCGTCGACCCAAAGGTCAGTAAATCATTCCGCCAAAGTGTTCAAAGGATCACTCACTTGGTCAGGATATTGACCGCGGATGCGAGTCGTTGAGTTTTGTCACGCAGACGAGACGCTGGAACTTCGGTGGTGATGATGTAGTTGAGCGGGTTCCAGGTGAAGCATAGACTGGCAGATGACAGAGCTGTGGTTGCCACAATGACTTCCTCGTGTGCAGAAGAAAGGATTGGCGCTGTTCCTGTACCACCCATGGTCAGGAGCCAGACGACTTGTAAAGTTGACCCAATGAACAAGAGTAGCCTTCGGCCAATCTTATCGGTGATGAGTATGGCCACCAAGCATGAAAATGCATTGATACAGGAGCTCATAATGGCGTAGTTGAACGGGTTGATGGCCCCAACGGACTGCACAAACAGCGTTCCGTATGCCGCTGTGAACGGGGAGCCCGTAGACTGAATAAAGAAATTCATGCCAACGGCAATTCCTGCTCTTTTGAAGTTTTGTCCGCGGAATAGGTCGCGGTATTGGCCTTGGTTGTGCTCCTCCGCTAACGAGTCACGGAGAAGTTCGAGTTCCTTGTCGATCTCGTAGTCTGGAAGATCTCCTCGCAACTGTTGTAGGGATTCGCGAGCTTCCTCCGGCCGATCCTTTATGAGGAGCCAACGAGGAGACTCGGGAATGAACCAGACGCAAGTTGCCACAATGGAGGGAACGATATAGAATAGTCCCTGGGGAATCCTCCAAGCCGCATTGGTTGGCAAGTCGCTTGTGCCACGGCAAACACTGTTGATGACAATGCCGCCCAGCAGGAGACTAGCTTGGTATGTTCCCACAGCAAAGCCTCGCACCGGTGCAGGGATAATCTCGGCCTGGTAGGGTGGGCAGGTTGACAATTCCATGCCAATATAGGCGTAGTTCAGGATGCGGCCGGCGAGGACCTGCTCGATCTTGGTAGAGGTGACTAGCACAGTCGCAGACATGAGCGCCCAGATGGACATGCAGAACATGCTCTTGCGACGCCCCAAGCGAGCACAGATGATACTTCCGACATGAAGACCTAAATTGTAGTTTTGGTAAGCGTTCGGCAAGGCACTTGTTATCTAGCTTCTTCGCTACACTTACCGACAGCGAAACCAATGAAATTCAGGCTATTCAGCAGAGAGGTCCAGTAGGTCGGGACAACGTAAACCTGGGTCTCCGAATCCCAATGTCCAAACTGGCGTTTGTAAGATGGCATGGCTTGACTCGTAGCAATGCCTTGATTGTCGAAGCCATAGTTGAAAGTCGACAATGCTATGAGCCCGACTGCGCCAGAAAGCCGTGGATTGAAATGCCGCCAAAGGCGGGTCTCCTTGATAGAACTGTCCATCATTGGGGATAAGGTTAATCCGTGGTGGCGGTGGCGGCAAAGGCAGAAATGAAGAGACTCGAGAGGATGATTATGTTCCTCGTATGCTGATCGATCTTCATGATACTGCTGCAGATAGGCTGGTATTTGTACAGCTACATGACCTTGATCATACTGAGAACGCAGCGGTGGCTCAAAAGTCGCAATCACCTTATCGTGGGTCCTTTGTCTTTCCTGCTACCATTTACTGGCGGGAAGATTTCTGACACCATCGAGTCTCTCCGAGGGTTTGGGAGTGTGGGTTCATACTCTGCGCTATCGTAATGCTAACGCTATTGAGATAGATCCACTTGCCCTGGGGAAACATGCGTGTCGAAGATGGTTTCATCGGAGGCGCATGAACCGGAACACGTCCCGTCCTTCTCCTCAGTGCTGATCTTGGAATGGCATGAATCTCGAAAACCCTTGATCACTACAAGACGACTTTTACTTACGATCGCTTCCGCTCATGATATGCCAGGCTACAAGGGGTATCTACGTACGATCGACCCTACCGGTGGCACGTAAAGACACCATTTGTGGTTCTATCTATCAGCTTTGAATCTATGACCCCGGGCTATTCAGATCAAAGTCGAATCGGTCTGGGATCTTCATTCCATTCTGAACGTGGCAGCCCATCTCCAGCAATGAAACACCATCTCTGAACAGCCACGGATCCTTTGTCTCTCTTTGCCATGTCTCCACCTTCTGACGACAGCTAATCAGGATTTCCTCATGTTTCTTGTCAGAAGCGAGGTTCTCGACCTCGAATGGATCTTGGATAATGTCGTACAGCTCTTCGGGCCCGCGCTGAATATAATTCTTCAATGGGCGCTTTCCAATTTTGACAGGCGTGCCAGAGTTCCGGATTCCCTGCCATGATGTAGAAGCATAGAGATCCGTCGAAAAGGGAAAGTCGAGCTTCCAAGCGATATTTCTATGGTACTTGTATCTTTCAGTGTGCACAAATCTTGTGGGATAGTAATTTGTCACCTCGTGGAAGGTGTGGTTTCCATACACTTCCGTCCATCCGTCAACCGTTGATGTCTGATCTAGGATCGAGAGTATGGAGCGACCCCTTCTTCGTGGTTCCGAATCATTGGTGTCTTCGTATTTCGCCCAGTCCAAAATAGTTGGAAGAATATCCACGTACGAAATCAGATTGAGATTTCTTGTGTTGCTAGGGCCCTGTGGGACTTTCAGAACGAGAGGAAGACAAGTTCCTGCATCGTAAAGTGTCGTTTTCGAGTTGAGGAATGGAGGCCCATTGTCGGACATGAACATGATCATCGTGTCCTGGTCTAGGCCTCGATTTCTCAATGACTCCATGATCAGGCCCAGTCCGCGGTCAACGCGGGAGACAGACCTGTAGTACTCGGCCAGTTCCTCTCGTACTTCAGGAATATCGCTGAGATATTCCGGGACCGTGACTTCGCTGGGCTGGTAGCTTTGGTCTTCAGCAGACACATCGGGATTACCATTCCCAAATCCGCCTCGAGTGTGATCCCGGTGAGGGTCCATATATCCTACCGTCAGGAAAAATGGCCTTCCATCCTCCTTGGCCTCATCCAGGAAGCAAGACACTTGGTCCGCCACCCAACCCACATCGCGAGTTGGACTTTCCTTTACCACCTCCCAAGGATAGACAGAGAGCGGCCCAACGTGGATTTTGCCGATGATTCCCGTCAGATAGTGATGATCTCGCAAAAGCTTTGGTGCTGTTTCCACGTTGTCGAAAGTGGTAAAATGGTGCGTGGAATGCTGCAATCCGTACTGCCCGTTCTCGTGTGAATGTAGTCCTGTATATATTACAGAGCGACTTCCACTGCATGAGGCTGTACTGGCGAAAGCCCAGTCGAACACCACGCCTTCTTTGGCGAGAGCATCGATGTTGGGTGTGGAAACGGCTGGTTCCCCGTAACATCCTAAGCATTTGCCAAGGTCGTCAGCAATGACGAGTAAAACGTTCTTCTTGGGAGATGGCGACATGTTCGATTAGATGTTGGAGTTCGTGAAGCAGGATTTTTTGCTGTAATACAATCCGTCGAGCTCTGCCTATTTAACAGCAGAGCGTTAACAATTTCGCGAGACATCTCTTCATCATCCTGATATCCACAACTACTCTTGCGCTTTGTTCCACGTTTTGCCACTAGTGTGATTTTGACTTTAGCTCAACGGTTAGCGGATGGGGATGCTGCCCCTAGACCGCCGAGACTAGATCACATCATCCCTCGACAACATGGTGCCAATGAGAAGGACTCCTTGAAGCATACAAGGTCAAAAATCTCCCCGCAGAATCTCTCCGCGCTTCCTGAGAAAATGATAACCTATTTCTCATCCACTTTCAAATGCCTCGGACTTTAGCATGCGATCCATGCGCTGCGAGGAAGGCAAAATGCAACGGCGAATCTCCTTGTCAGCGCTGCAGAGGCTTTGGAATTCCATGCACACTTACCAGAGTCCGGGCGAAATCAGGGCCCAAGGGTCCATGGGCAGCCAACAGAATGAGAAGGGAAACCGAAAATCGAAAAGTGTCGCCTGACGAGGGTCAATCTGCAAAAGTTGACCGGTCGGAGTCTTCCACATCAGTTCCGCCAGCCACGCATCGAAAGATTCCGACCTGGTTCTTGCAGGATTGCCTGGAATCATACCACCAGCGGTGTTATTCCCTGTGGCCTGTTATAGATTGTCGAGACCTGCAACAGCGTCTTCTAAACACAAACGACATTGGAGCATACTCCGTCTGCACCGCGCTGGGTGCTGTCGTCTCTGTTCAATCTGAGTTAGATGCTCCGGTCGAGCAGCATGAAAAAAGACCGAGCACGTGCGATAGCCAGGTCATGGCCATGGAGTCGGAAGTGGCGAGGCTGCAAATCCAACAGCGACCCATTCTCGACCTAGTGCTGTCTTCGCTTTTCCTTCATATACTCTACTCCAACCGTGGTCAAATCTACAGGGCGACAACGTTACTGAGAGAGGCCATCACAACTGCACAATTCCTCGGTCTGGACCAGGCGTCGCATTACCAGAAATTCAACGAACGAAAAGCTCAGCTCCATCTGCGAATACAATGGACGCTGTTCATCACAGAGAGGTATCCACGACGATGTTAATTTACACCATGTCTTGCAAACATGGATATTGATCACTTTCGTAGGGGCCATACCACTCGATTCGACCTCGCTAGACTCCTCAAGCTGGATCCAAATTTGCCATCCCTTGAGACGGAGGAGTCAGCATCGCCAATCGAGCTGTTTCTGCAGATGTGCAGACTATTCACGACGTTTGGATCCGCCATGGACAGTTCAGAACAGAGCTGCACCTGCGAATTCTTCAGTAACATTGATACTCGCCTTCTTGAGGTGCAGAAGCTCTCGATCACGGGCGCTCAATTGCAAGAGGTCGACTTTCTCATCTCTCAACAGTGGATGAGGATGTTGGTGTGGAAGAAAGCCATGTTTCACGTCATGCTCTCGGGGGATCCCTTCCATGACAATCTCGCCATTTCATTCCCCGACAAAATAGCCCGGAACATGCTCGAGATCACTGCCCAATTTCCGCAAGGGACGATTAAGTCTCACGGAATTGGCATGGTAAGTGTCGAGCTTGGTTTGGCATCTGCAGCTTGCTAACAATGTTGGTAGCGGATGAAACTCACCGATGTGGCGATCTCCCTTGCTGACTTTGTAGCATGCGATGTGCACAATACTGATGTTCCGCAGAACATGAAGCTAGGATCAGTCGACATTCTGAGTTATCTGACCGGCTTTGTCTTTTCACTTCATGAGAATCGAACGCCTCAGTTGCAGTTGTTACGGGAGAAGATGGGTGCCTTTCTGATTGGGTTGAGTCATCCTGGGTTGAGTCATCCCTCGCTCGGAATGGCACTGAAACCACTATGGCTCTCAACTTGTCGAGACCGAACTATTGAAGATGGTTTATGATCTATGAACTCGATGAGACCATGCATAGCCCGACTGATGGGCAGCATGCTTGTGAGCCGACTCGAAACTCGTTTGCAACTATTCACGAATGTTGGTCCTCTACATCAGATATGGAATCCGTCCGCCGAAGGTACATGACTATCCTTGACATGATTGTCACGAATACCTAATCAACCATGTTACCCGGCGCTACTGTGTTTTTCCTTCTAGGACGGCTATAAGTCGCGCACCTGTGTGCTAGCAATGGACCTTGCATGCCTCTCCAATCCAGCTCGACCTCTGTCTGCTCCAGATCAACACTTTCCAGCAGAATCTCGTACGTTTTATCATGGAATATCCCGCCCTCCCCGTCAAACCATGTTCGCTTGACAGTGTTTTTCCGTTGGTCTATATCTTGATATCGCCTTCACTCCGCTGGAGTTTCCCCTCATCAAGCCTGGGCTACCAAGGAGGTATTCTTGGTCGCCTCGCAACGTACCAAAAGGGCAAGAGCGACAACTCTACCTCCATGACTCTCCAAAACCTTCTAAGGCCACCTAAGATCGCCCGCCTGGCCTTGTATATTAATCGTAAAGATATTAAAGCCATACAGGCACCCAAAAATCTGTGGTAAATCATCAGTACTAGCATTCCACGTAGTCTAGGCTCTGACAGAATGAATTAGTCAAGGGAACTTCGAGGTACACCCTCGGTGTTGCGTTGTTCGCAGTGCTGGGTACGTTCTTATTTGTAGGTTCCTGCGACCGCCAGACTAGGATCGATCAATAAGCTGATGAATCGACACAAGGCTTCGACACCGGCATTGTGACCACAAGAAGCCTATCCGAAAGCTGTTGAGCTGCATCAAAAACATCACTTCAAGTTCAACATCAATCTTGCTTGGCAGAAGCTCAATGAGTACTACGAAAGGCTAGATGACAGTCCGGTTTACACTGCTGCTTTGGTGCTCCACCCACGCTACAACTGGGTTTGGATACAGCGGCATTGGAGTAATCGCACGGACTGGATTAAGAACGCAAATGTGGTGTTGTCGAAGGTCTCGCAGCAATACAGTGATCTCCCCAACAAATTTGATGATTACGCCACGAAAAAGCGCTCATCCACGACAGTGCAGAAGCCGCCAAAGCGTGCGCGTCGGCAGTGTTTCGATATTGGGGACGAAGAGATGAAGTTTGGCTACAGCAGCGAAGAAGACTCGCCGCCAGCGAGTATGCAAGATCAGTGGCAGGAATACACTTCACAGCGCTCTGATAAGTCTCTCCATGACTGATACGCCTGGTGGTGGACGACGCTTCACCGTTGGCCTCAACTTGCCGTGATGGCACTGGACATTCTCACCGTCGCACCTATGAGTGATGAACCAGAAAGGTAGTCAGCGACACCGGTATGATGGTCACTAATCGGCGGAATCGCCTTCGAAGCGATACTATTGCAGCAACTACGTCCCTTAAGGGTTGGACGGGGGAGGGTGTGATTAGTTGGAAAAAGGCTGACATGAAAGCGCTCACGATGAACACCGGGAGTAACGTGACCAATGCAGCCAATGTGACCAATCAATCGTCAAGCAATCAATCTGCGCAAAGCACCAATCGACCAATCTAGCGGGTGCCATCAAGGCAATCAATCAGAGGCGTCCATATTGCCTTGAATTGATAGTGTCATTCACTGGTGAGAATACAAAATAAAGAAGTAGTGTCAAGGAAGTCTTAAACTATGTTTACTGATACCAAGTTACGCGCACGACGCGCCCTCGCGCGTTCCTGGCGAACTGCCGCAGTATTCATCTACAGCGTGATCTAGGCGAGACTAGCTATTGGCAGGCCTCGACGATGAGGCAGATTTGACGCAGGGGAGTATGCAGGGCATACGGGAACAGCGGCCAGCGCCGTACGGGAGACGGGGAGAGAGGAACTTCAAAATGCGAGGACACAGTAGGAACAAGACGAAAAGTGTTGACAGAGAGCGGCAGAGATGCGTGGAAATGAAGCATGGTGCGCTCACAAAAGCTATGCGGAGTAGCATGATTGAGCGCTCGGACAGTGTTTTGGGAGCAGAGAAGGGGAAAGTGGAGTCGATTCTTTTAGAACACCGGCTAGCGGCGAGGAGGGTTCCCGAAGCCGATTGTCGAATGGATAGGGGACTTCTGTACGGGTAGGCACGCCTCAGTCACTGCAGGGAGCTACGAGTCGGAGGTGGCAGAGATCGAGTATGCAGGGATTCCGCAGGGATCACCGCTGTCACCGCTGCTCTACGTGTTCTACAACGCCGACCTAGTCGAAAGGCCGATCGACGGCCACGGAGGGTCGATCGGATTCGTTGACGACTTTAACGCCTGGGTGGTAGGAGCGAACGAGGAAGAGACCACTAGAGCGATTGAGAATACCATCCTACCCCACGCCGGGCGGTGGGCGAGGCAGAGTGGCGCAACGTTCGAGGCCGACAGAACCAGCCTTATCCATTTCACGAAGAGGGCGGAGGCAGACGACACCAGAGCAGTGCGATTCAACGGGATAGCGATACTACCCCAGCAAAGTGTCAAAGTCCTGGGCGTCACGTTGAATAAGAAGCTGGCGATGGACGAACACCTCTCCCGAGTGATTCACAAAGGTACTCGAGCGTGCTTATCACTCCATGCGATCAAAGGCACAAGACCAGCCCAAATGAGACAGCTTTTCCGTAGCTGTGTCCTACCAATCACCGACTATGCCGCCGCGGCGTGGTACGGCCCGGGAAAGGTAGGCGCGGGTAGGCTCGTAAACTCACTCGAAAAGGTACAAAGGCTGTGAGCGAGGTTGATAACCAGAGCATGGAAGAAGGTAGCCCTACCTATCCTCGAGGCCGAAGCGTGCCTCGAGCCCACCAGGGAACGTCTAGGGAGGAAGGTCTCGGTACACGTAGCAACGCTTATATCGCTCCCAAAGAGCAACCCAGCAAAGGCGGCGCTACTACGTGGGTTCAACGTGACCACACATGTGTCACCACTCGGAGCGACGGTCGCAGTATCAAAGAAGCGGCTAAAACCAAACGGATGCAGGCTACCTATGGGGAACCCACCATGGATCCAGGCGCCATGGACAGACCACAGCCATCGAGTAATTATCAAGGAAAAGGATCAGGCAATCAGAGACACAGCCACAATCGCAGGGGCGAACATCGTGGGCCTGTACACAGATGCATCAGTCGCGAAGCGGTTGGCCGCCATCGCAGTCATCCAGAGGACCGGGATGTCCACCCAGGTCGTCAGGCAAGACTCGATAGGATGGGCATCTACTTGTGGGGTATTAAGTGCGGAGATAGCAGCGATAGCAGCGGCTTTAAAGTACGCCCAGGAGGATCTTGAGCAGGTGCAACAGCTGGTGGTGTTCTCAGACAGCCAGCAGGCTCTACGAGCGATTCAAGCTGGCAACGGCGCGAGGACCGGACGAGCGCTCCCATTGAAGATCGCAGAGAGCATAGAGGCCCTTTGCAAGGCAGGGATAGATCTCAGATTCAGATGGTCCCCGGGACATGAAGGCGTAGTAGGAAACAAAGAGGCCGATGACGCAGCACGGGAGGCGTCGAGTCACGCGGGTAAGCCTACGGCCCCGGCACTAGAGAGGGTGCGGGAGGTGGCAGGTGTTATCCGTCTGATAAATCGGGATAGGAGTGAAGATCCGAACCTGTTCGACACCACGAGGCTGCCCGGCCAATATACGTGGAAGATGGATCAGGCCCTACCAGGAAAGCACACCCTGAAGCTATACGGGTCGCTTACGTCGGACCAGGCTTCGATCCTCATCCAGGCGAGAACGGGACACTGCCGCCTGAACCAGTACCTTTCCCGAGCAGGACTGGTGGACGATGCCAAATGTGGATGTGGAGATGATGACGAAACCATCAAACACGTCCTTCTTGTGTGCCCGAGATGGGCAGATGAGCGTAGGGAGCTGCGAGCAGCCGCAGGCGATAGGTCGGGGGATATACCCTACCTCTTAGGAGGATGGGGTTCGAGGAAAGACATCAGAACAGGGCAGTTGTTGGATGGCCCGAAAGAGAAATGGAAGCCGGATCTAGCAGTCGTCAAGGCTACTATCCGATTTCTGGAGAAGACAGACAGGTTGATCTACCAATAGGAGGTCATACAGGCAGTATAGGGGATGGTTTACTCTCACTCACCCTGAGCAAAGGCAACGAATTTCGTTTGTAAGTTAGGTCACTCTTAGGGACGGCTCATACGGTCACCGTGAATAGCCTGACGGAATCAATCAATCAATCAATCAATCAATCAGTCAATCAATCAATCAATCAATCAATCAATCAATTATACTACTTAGAGTGATTTGTGTTTCCTCTAAAAATGGCTTGATAAGTAGCTATATAGGGACGCAAAATGTAAAAAACATTGTGTATTTATTTCATTGTTTATAATAACTCCAAGATTTCAACTGATACTGAATTGCTCTTCTTATACTCTACTACTACTATCCTAAACTCAACAAGTACCAACCCGACTTCCTAGTCACTTAACTTCGTACTCACGTGACAGGAGTCAGTTAGGATACATCAATCCTAACAATCACCTAAAACTCTCGTTTCTCTTGACTGCAAGAAATGTTAGACTCCAGAGTTGCCTTACGTTACTTTCCATAGTGTTTTGTCCACTAGGCGGAGGCAGCACTCCCAAAGGAGAGAACTGAAAGCCTTCGTCAAAAGTCCAGCTCCACACCTCGGAGCTCAAATAATCCACGTTCGCATCAATAAGGTCCCATAAGTGATTATATGCTGCGACTGCATTTTCCCGAACAAGTGCGTCATCGCAAAAGTCTAGTTGGATAGCTTCATCGCAGCGCAGAAGCTGGCGCTCCAGGCCAGCAGCCTAGTCAAAATTGGGTCAGTCTTGTAAATTGAATTTTGAGGGAATCTGTGGATCGTCGGAGGAATCTGTCTTCTATATTTGCAGAGACCGATGGAATCTCGGCGACGGAGTCCATCAGCAAAGGAGTGAAATGAACGTACCATCATTGCAAGCTGCCAGCTCCAAACCACGGTCTTCGAAACGAGTCAGTTCAGACAACTATCAATACAATGGAGAAAGGTCGAGTAACGTACACCATGATAAGCGCTGTTCGTGAAATTTTGGGCATACACCGCATCACCGCCATAGGCAGGATTCGCAACAATCGCGCCGAGCGGAGTACTCAGTCCGGCTGGGAACGGCATTAATAGGTTGTTCGCTGTTTGATTGATAAACGCCACGAGTTGCTCTTGATTCGTCGTATTGAGCAAAAAATGCCGGAAGCTTGTAATTATTTTCGTCAGCGATTTGATGTGACAGTATTCCCAATACATTAGAATTCATACCAGTCATCCGTGTTCATAACCTTAACAATGGACTGATTGTTATTGCCTTCCAAAGCAAGGCCGTGATACACGACGTCCGATTTGATCTCGTCAGTGTTGGATGGAAACCCCTGGTCGGCAATCTTGGTGTAATCAACGACGAGATCGCGCGCCTCTTCTCGTGGAACAACAACTTCAAAAAACTTGAGCGTATGGTCTTCCCATACCAATGCGTTCTTCGACGCTGTCTCGTTCCAATTGGGATGGGTAGGGTAAAAGTTGGCTCCCGAGAGCAAAGCGATGGATCGGAGCGCGGCTGGTACCAAAGCAGTGTTGACGTCGTATGGTATGCGACCACCTCCAATTCCGTAATCGCTATCGCGCCACTGTCCTAGGATTTCCTCATCTTTCAAGTGTACTAGGTTTTCCCGGATTTGACCCGAAGGTTCCGCGAAAGCAGCGGTAATATTCATGACCTTCTCTGCGTTTTTAAGAGCAAGATCGGCGTATGTCAGCCCCTCATTGTCGGGATTGATTCGTGCTTGGGTAGACAAGAATTCGTCTACCCTACTTCGGCCGATTTCGCTGTCTATAAAGTAGCGTTTCATGACAATTGGAAGGAAAAAGTCAGTGTCAACCATCTTGTAGTCGTAGAGAGGTGCCGTGCTCGCAATGTTATCTTGCAAATGCAGATAGGTAGCGTAGTCGCCAATAGTCTCTTCATGGCTCACGCTACCATCGGTCCGGTCGATGCGCTCAATTACAGAGGCAATGACTGCTTCTGTGGCGCTTCCTTCTCCCTGAGACAAGATTGGTTCTAGTAGGAGGTAGGATATCATGCTGTCCCTCCCGAAGTACCTATACAATTCGTGTTAGCAGAAAATCGTGATGTTCAGAGCCAAATGACTCCACTCAGGGAGTCTAAATCATGTGCAAGTTTAGGAGACATGGCGGTGGGGTGATCTCATTGAAGTCTTATGCTCCACCTGAGAGTAATGCCTGGGGAAAACGTACTGCAATACAGTCAGCATAAATTGCACTACAAAGTCGTAATGCAGACTCAACTTACCGTGAGGTAACGCCATGCGCCAGCTAACAACTCTCCTGAGTATGATAGGAACGATAGAGACTGAGTCTGCTCTCTATCGCTCTCTATGAGTCCGTGCGATTGATTGTTCAGAACTTGCATTCCACTGAGCTGTTCAAGCTGCGGATAATTGAATGTTGCAGAGAATTGGTATGTGCCTGCCTCAAGTCTTAAGTGGTCATCCACTATACTAAGACCTCCATGAGAATCCATTAGAGAGAATGACATTAGACTGGTAGTCTTGTTGTCCAACCATAGCCTGTTAAATTCGGCGGTGTTGTTCGTGAGCCTGAGAGTCGTTGCGTTTTGGATCTCAGGAGCCAACACTGACGACCCGTCGGTAAATTCGCGGATCGTGCGGACGCTTCCCAGGATCGAAGTGGTAAGTACTGCAGAATCGTTCAATTCAATCGAAGCAGTTACTCCGACCATCGGATTTTTGGATCCGAGATAATCGGTAGAGTCATCGAACACCCCATGGAGTGGCTGCTCTGATGTTCCATTGACAGCCTTTACTACCAAAGATCCATTGATGCCATTGAGGGGTGCGAAAAAAGCCGCCACTCCGGAATTTCCAGCTGGCCATGCAACAAGCAATCTTGGTCCCACGATGGTGAGATTGCTCTCTGGCAGAGGACTAGTGACAACCAGCTGGCTCGCAGAATGGCAATCTGAATAGAAGAAGTTTTCATAAGGTGGATCGCTGATATGATATGCCGAAGGCGCTTCTGCACACGATGCAGCGGATAAGGCAGACAGTTCTCCGGTCCTTTCATCGCATTTGTATTCAGTAGGCAAGTAACAGTCTGCCCCACACCTCAGAGTAGGCGAATCTTGGATTATCGGACACAAATGTTGGCCATCATAGCAAGTATACTAGACACCAGTCAGTACAGCCTCATCGATCCCGATTCTGTGGAAACAACCCAATTACCTCTTCGGGATCAAAGAACGCTCGCCCGCAAGCTTCGAGGGAGGTCGTATTTCCTGGGATTAGAGTACAAGTTACAGTACTCAGCCAGATGATTGTGAGGTACAGTTTGGTTTTCGCGTTTAGCGTCCCCATTTTTCCGGCGTTGCGTTGTGGTTGTGGTTGTTGCGATAGGGAATCTTGGTTGGACGACCGTGAACTTATAGATATCTGTTCCAAGACTGCCATGCTTTGGAGAACTCGCCCTCTCGAAACGCACAATTGTGAGGTTCAGCCGATTCAATTGAGCCGATTGGACTTCGGCGATTCCCCCATATTCTCTCGTTCGTCAATGCGCCAAAATTCTTTTGCACATGATGCGACGCTGCTATCCGAAAGCCGCCTCCACATATTCCCCATAGTGATCTACATTCTCGTGCCTCCGAAAATGGCACCGAGGCAGATGTCATCAACAGCGTTGCAGTTCATTGGGAGCACAGAGTCCGAGTAATTCCCCACAGTGATCTACATTCTCGTGCCTCCGAAAATGGCACCGAAGCAGCTGTCATTAACAGCGCTGCAGTCCATTGGGGGCACAGAGTCCAGTAAATTGACTCAAGACCCTAGTCAATAGGCAATACGACATTCGTACTGTATACTGACCGCCATTTGTAAGACATGGTCCACGTATTCGTTCCACGGCCCAGTTTCTAGGCATCGTCATTCTGTCATCGGCGAAATCAGTACCCTATGTTGCCAAGTTTACATTCGTGGTGTCTGTTGAGGAAGAAGCTGCGAGCTCCCTTACGAGATCGCTCTTTATCGTGTCCATTATTCGATTCAAACGTGACCTGACTTGTCAAAGTGTTCAATCAGAGATGCCTTCACTCGTGCATTACTAGATAGAGAGAAGAGCCTCTTTACTCATTGCTCGCGCCTCCAGTACGTACATACTTGCTACTATTACAGACAAAGCGTCGTGAACGATGCCATTCCACGTTTAGATCATGTCACGACACAGCCAGATATGATCATGCTTTGGAAATGCATCCTGCTCGACAGAGGCTTTATGTCCCGAAATGGCACTGGCAGCTTCTGAGGACTGGGAGCCGCCATCCCAAATCTGCTGTTCTGGTCGGGGCAGTCTTTCGAATGCTCCCTTTCTGGGGTAACCCTACATCCATCGAATGCAATGAACATGAACGCTCCCTTCGCTGGCGTTCTAGATTTGAAATATTGCCTTGGGCACCTTTGAGGATACTTGCGAGCTCTGGGGGCTGTTGCCATGCCTGCTCTTGCGCTGTTGACAATTCATCTTCCCATGAGTTGATGTATTGCACCTTGTCCAAGGTAGATTCAAGTAGGAGCGTCGGTTGAATTTGAGAGGTTGCATTTGACAAGAAGGGAGACCGCCGTAGAAGCTTTGGCAAGAGGGGAGAAGGCGTCCCCCGAATTCGCGATAGTACGCGTATGTAATCCCATATTAGTGCTTTCGACCCTATGACTGTAGACGATTCCGCGTTTCCTGGAAAATTAGATCCGAGATCGATCATGGTAGTGATTGTTGCTGCGATGTAAAAGAGTTTCTGCTCCTGATGGACTGTATTAGTCTGTGATCTTGAATGTATATCAGGCGTTCCCCATCGGTGACCGCCCCAGAGCCCACGGCACAATTGTTGTCGAGCCCTGATGTTTATGGGTGCCTCACCATGCCAATTCCATGAGCTGAAATACAGCTATGAGAAGCTGAAGATACAGTTTCCATGACAGACTTGGCACAAAACAGCAACGCTGGCCACGAATCGCGACGTGAGTGAGCTATCCTCAAGCATTCGTCAGCGCCTTGTGCGAGGAAGTCGGTTCCTAGGAGGTATATCTGCAGCCAGTCACGTGTTATGAGAACATCCACCCTCTGAGTGTCCAGCATCCCTACCACAGAGAGTTTGAACGTGGACAAGTCGTCCAAGGTTCCCACCAGCCCTGGTTCCAAAAGAGCGTTACCCCAAGACAGATTCCCCCGTTTCATGGCCCGGGGATCGTAAAGTGATGAATCAAGCTTGACAAAAAGGCTGATGAGGTTTGAAAAGCCATACCAGACGAGTGAATTCTCAGTGCCAGTGGATTGGGGTCTGCGGACACAAGGTGACAGAATCACAGGTTTCCCAACCTGCAGACAGTATGCCCTATGAAAGAAGATCATGAGCCTTGAAGGCAACGAGGTGGCGACGTAGGGCTAGCAGACGTACCGCTCTGTGATAAAAAGTAACCAGTAAATGGACCGCTGCCGCTCAGCCTCGACAAATGGCAAGATTGTGTAATTGTCTTCATCATGCAGACCAAGCGTGAAAGCTAAGGATATTGCTTGGTGAAGATAGAAGAGAGCCGAGATTCCTTTATTGAGATTGCCATACGCGGCGAATAGAAAAAAAGAGGTCAAGAGGACGGTACAACTCGGGTTCTCCAGTGAGTCAAAGTCCTGTCTCGTTCTAAGCACTTCCTCAATGAGAGACTCTCCGTCAATCGCAGATGTTGAATCAGAATCGCAATGTTGTGCAGATTCGCCGTTGTCAGGATCGCTGAGCTTGAGTTGAATGTGCGTAGCAGCACACAGGGCGGCAAGGAAAGCATAGTTCTGGGCAGGAAGAGCTTCAGGATTTGTGCATTCCTGGAGCACAGTGTATGGATCGAGAACTGGCATGATCGGAAACATGTGCTTCAAGAAGACATGCACGTGCGCTTGGAGAACTGTAGATCTTATTCGTTTCAAGGGTTGAGAATGGTATTGCTTTTGGTCTTCGAGGGCATGGTCGGATCTTTCGTCTGGAGAAGGAGCATTTGCCACCGGCGCTGGTGATTTTGCGAAGGGCTCCAGGGACGGTGAAGACGAAGGTGGAGGTGATTTTCCAGATTCGGGGCTTTTGCAACTGCGTCCCTCCCAAGCCATCATTCGGCTTCGAACGCACGTGGGCGCGTCTGTCTCTGGCCCACTTCTGGTGGTCTCACCTTCACAAAGACCACCGGGCATCGCAGGTGAAGAATTTAGCAATGACACCACACAGCCCTTTCTTCCCCGTGGACCTCTGCGTAAAGGCACGGTGTTGTAAGTGCATTCCAAAGCGGCCTGGTCGCACGCGCCGCAGGGCTTTTGCCTGCTGCACTTCACCTTACGTACTTTGCACCCATCGCATGCTGGTGTGTCTGTGATTCGGGTTGACTTGAACATCGTGGAAGTGGTCACGACAGAGTGGCTAAGCTCGATAAAGATGCACTCGTGTCGCTACTTGCCCCCTGTGCACTGAAAGAGAAAGAGTACGTTTGGTATCCTGAAATTATCGAAGAAGACGATCGGGTAGAATCAACTCCTCGCTCTCGCGTGTGCTGTTCAGGTCCTCTAATGCATTTAGTTTTCCAGCATTAAAGCTAGGCAGCTCATGTCTGGACGCTGAATCGATCCAACATTCTGTGGATCTCGTACTCTCTTCGCAAAAGTTTTGCACTATGCCCTTTTCTCGATCCGAAGGATTGCGCTTTGCGGTAGAAAAGTCGGTCCGACTTTGGACACTAAGCATGCTCATCACCCAAGTGAACCATGCAGGGATCCGCACCCACGTTGCCAAAGCGGTACATTGTGGAGAGCGCGACACTTCGCAGCAGAGGTCAAGTCTCACAGGGCACACGCTAGCCTCGCATCGGTTAATGCGGCAGTCGACACCATGGAGCATCTTGACATTAGCGGGTGCCCTCCGAGATTTACTGCACTATTGTCGATTGCGCGTCAGTTCACTTGGCGAATTCGTATTGGAGTCTCGCGTGGGTAGGGCGTATTCTGCCAGGACATCGCCCATCAAGCAAGCACTACGCGTCGCCGCAACTCCGATATTGCCAATGATCACCTTCGTTAGCTTGACTGAGTTCGCTTGAATGTGGGGCAACGATGCAGACATGTAGGTAGGTTGTATTGGGGTTTGAAGTGAGTATAGCAATCTACGCTATCGATAATATAAACGATTACTAAATACCTTAGTAGGTACTTTGGTAATCTTAGCTAATTCTGTATTTTCTTTTAATTAACTTTCAAGAAACTTCTATATATAAAAAAATAAAATAAAAAAATAAAATAAAATAAATTTTTTATTTATTTATAAAATTAAAATGATCTAGATATAAATCTTTTTAGTATATAGATTAGAAGTTAGTCTATAGTTTATAAAAGCTTTATATTTAATTTAAGTAATACTAATAATTTAAAATTATTTTCTAAGTTATTTATCTTTAATATTTCTTTATTATTATTTATATTTAAAAAATTTATTTTCTAATTAACTTTTTATTATAAGCTATTAACTTTTATCATAATTACTAGTACTATTTAATAAAAAATAAATAAGCGTTTTAGTAAGTACTATTATATAATATCTATTAGTTTTTTAGTATATTTAGTTTTACTAATTAAACTAATTATACTAATTACTATATCTATAGTATAAACTTTTTTAGTATATAGAAATATAGAATATCTTTAATATTATGTATTTAATTTATTATTTATAGTATTTGTAAAGTTTTATTTAAAACTAAATTATTATTTCTATATTATTTTACATTTCTATACTTTTACTTTCTTTACTAAGCTTAAACTAGACTTTTTAGTTACTTGATTTTATAATTCACATAATAGTAGTTACTTAGACCAAGGATCTAGCACACTAGCAACGAGAAATCATTGTCTTGGCATAATATTCAATCAAAGATCATGACATAAACTATTTGGCCAAAAGAGGTACCGAGGCTTGGCCTCTCCGAATTCCCTACGCAAGCCTCGGAGCATCGACCCCGCTATTGGCGGCGCGAAACCATGATTTTCGCGGGGATCAGTCCCGCTTAGACGACACACGTGGATGAAGATCATACTATCCTTTCGGATGTGCAAGCAAAGACATGCCCTTGCCATGAATCCGATTTGGGTACACACAACCATGCGTCCATGTATAAAGAAACTTGATGTATATCGTTTGATCTAATCTCTGCGTTTCGTGCACCTTTGTCATTTTCTATCCACCAACTCTTCACAAGATCGTCCCACGATGATGCTTCCACTTGCTATTTGGCTGTTGTTTTCAACCACTTCTGCGAATGCAGCCGATAACTCCACGCGCTGCGACTCTGCTATCTGCACATGGTGGCACGACTCTGGAGAGGTTAATACCTCTGGTCGGGTTAGCGATGGTGGCGTCCGGCAGTCACGGAAATATCTTGTCTCCATCAGCCCAGCGGAGGAAGAGTCTTTTGCCGACTCCTTTGTATTCGAGTCTATCCCGAGAAACGGCAACGGGAGAATTCACTCGCCATGGGATCCTTTGGGAAGCGACACCCTCGACTCAAGCATCGACGACGGAATCTCAGTTGAGCTCAGCAATGACATAAACATGGCTTGGAGCCAATTCGAGTACAACGAGGATGTCGATGTTAAAATTCTGGCGAGAGATGGATCTGGATTAGCATCTCCAGCTGATATCATCATTCGCCCAACCTCTATTCAATACAGCATCACATCCTCTTCTGACGGCGGGGTTGTCATTCGCGTTCCGAAGGATGACAATGGGCGGAAGTTCTCCGTCGAGTTTCAGGATGACCTCTACACCTACCGCTCGGATGGAGAAAAGTATGTCGACGATGGAGGCAAGGTGGTGAGCCTAGAGCCAAGGAATGCTCTTATGATCTTTGCTAGCCCCTTCTTGCCATCTGAAATGGTCCCGGACATGAACGACGACAACACCAAAACGATGGTTCCTGGTCCTATTAATCAGGGAGACTGGGGCTCTTCGTCGATCCTATACTTTCCTCCGGGTGTTTACTGGATGAATTCAAACAACGACGGCGACCAACCGAGATACGGTGAAAACCACATCAAGCTTGACGAAAACACAAACTGGGTGTACTTTGCACCAGGTGCGTACGTCAAAGGTGCAGTCGAGTATACGACCCAGGACGACTTCTATGCAACAGGCCACGGAGTACTTTCGGGTGAACACTACGTTTACGAGGCAAACCCGACGACGAATTACCAATCTGTGAAAAGTGACTTTTCTAGCCTGCGCATGTGGAGTCATTACAACTTGAGCGACGACAGTCAAACTTGGTACTGTGTCGGACCGACCATCAATGCGCCTCCGTTCAATACCATGGACTTCCACAACAATCCAATAAAAGACACTCCAACCGTTACGGTCAGGATCTCTGATTATCAGCAAGTTGGCGCATTTTTTGTCCAGACTGATGGTCCGCAAATGTATCCCGGTAGTGTTGTACACGATGTATTCTACCACGCGAACGACGATGCCATCAAAACCTACTACTCGGATGTTACCATTGAACGCCTCACGGTATGGAAAGTTTACAATGACCCGGTCATCCAAATGGGATGGTCAGCCAGACAGGTCAGCGGTGTGAGGATTGATACGCTCAATCTGATTCACAGTCGCTATAGAAAGTCTGAGACCTATGTCCCGTCCTCCATCATCGGTGCTTCACCATTATACGATCCTGATCAGACCGGGGATGCGACAAATTCCATCAGCATGAGTATCAACAACATTGTTTGCGAGGGGATTTGCCCGGCACTTCTTCGAATCACTCCACTGCAGAATTATCGAGATTTCACCATCTCTAATGTCGACTATCTGGATGGTTTGCAGAGTGAATTGGACATCGGTCGGAGCATTATCTCTGCCGCTGAGGGCATGGAACTGGGGTTGACAATATCGAACTGGACGATCAAAGGGGAAAAAGTTGACATGTCTAATTTCGAGGTAGGCGCTCTTGGCGAGTTGGATATCGATGCCTCTCTTTGGGGCCAGTGGACTATCTCGTAGTTACAGATTTGAGCGTTAGTGCCAGCAATGCAATATTGGAGCCGTATCACAAATTTCCCTCACAATAGTCCAGCTTCAGTAATGTGTCAAGGGTAAAGCTTTGGCTTGATTATTTCCAGATAAGCTAGCTATCCATGCACGCAGACCAACGGAGCACCGGGCGCATCGCGTGACTGTGCAACCTGCTCTGTGGATTTGTCCTGCATGCTAACTTACTCATGCGGAACGTGGACTACGCATGGCCATGCAGTATAGAATCGTGTTTCCCCGCCAGAACTTTAAACTCAATCCTAGTGATGTTTTCTTTACCGTCAAGCGATGAGCGAACGCAGCCCCGAAAGGAGCACCGGCACTATTCTCGGGGCCATTTCTAGTGGTAGTCCCGCTTTACCCCGCCGCCGACAACCTCCACGAAAGCGGAACGAGCCGCCACATGGGCCGTGTCGACCCATCGATATCACTATGCCGTCTGCGTTTTGCCATAATACGATCGCTGACGCCAAAGGTCAAATTGGTGGTCCTCGTTTCCTTGAGCTTCACAGGCTGTGCGTTTCTCGCACTTGCTTCCATGAAGAACAGCACGCATGGCACATGCTGCCTGGGAAAATCGAACCATTGCCCATCGATGGCAGCGCAGACAGCTTGTGTTGTTGCGTGGTTGCTAAGCCCTATAAAGGAGGACAGTGCTGCCTCTGCTAAGCCATCGAAGTAAGTGGAACCCCCGCTTGACGTTCGCTATGAGAGCTTTTCGGCACGAGAAGGCGGGAAACCGTAATAGTGTCTCCAACCCAGACAGTGGTCTTGGATTTCCACTAGATTTCCACTCGACCAAGCATCTAGCGGAAGCACGGTTGTTCATTAGCTGAGCGTCGGATTATCCCCTGAGCGCTGCTACGTTTCCCGCCATAAGAACTGGATCCACATGCAGAGGTGTGCATAATCAATCAATTCAAGTTTCAGGGCCCTGACTTGATTGATTGCCAAGGATTTTTCAGATTGATT
>JAKLND010000185.1:0-35304 GCA_022813125.1 Septoriella neoarundinis | reverse complement strand
CCCTACAACAACCTAATGTATAATTTGGATCCAGCGAACCTCGCTTCACACGGACTGCACCCTTACTATCAGCACTTCGTCGCCAACCTGCCCCAGCTGCTTGGACCGGCAATACTCTTACTTCCGTTCACCAGCGCGTTCAACTCAATCTTCTGGACTGGCATCACGGGTACAGCTTGCCTCTCTGCCTTTCAGCATCAAGAAGCTCGATTTCTACTTCCGGCTGTACCGCTCTTGCTAGGCTCGCTTCGCATGCCAAAGCGCTTCGCTCGTATCTGGGCAGTAACATGGATCCTATTCAACGTACTGGCGGGCGTTGTCTTTGGAATGTACCACCAGGGAGGCATCGTGCCAATGCAGGGCTTCCTTGCAAAGCGCGAGGATGTTGGTCAGGTCTTCTGGTGGAAGACCTATTCGCCACCGCGCTGGCTGTTGAATGGACGGAATGCGGACGTTGACACGATCGACCTCATGGGTCTGCCCGGCGGGGAGATGATTGCACGTCTGAAGAGCGATGCTTCCTGCAGAGGCGCTGTGAACAGCACCGTCCTCGTCGCCCCCGCTAGCGCTACATTCTTGGACCCATACACGGTGCCGAGATTCGCTGCAGAGGTGCCGGAGCTTTCGTTGAGAGATGTCTGGCGCTATCGGCAACATGTCGGTTTGGATGATCTGGACTTTGGCGATGACGGCGTTTGGCCAACCTTAGAGCGAGTGATAGGACGGAGAGGGTTAGTTGCATGGGAAGTACGCAGGGCGTGCTGAGTTAGGCGCGGCATCCTGCAGCTTAGCTGAGCATCTGTGCTCATAGCATAGTAATCTTGATTCATCTACTCCTCATGATCGTCAAGGCATATCTCATATATCATTGCCGTAGACACAGAGCTGGACAGGCTTCTCGTCCACAGCCACATCCGCCATGCCGCCACCACAGCAACAGGCTTGGTCTTCGACAGGCTCAAGGCTCCGCATCCGCTCTTCCAGCTCACGGGCATACTCTTGACCGACAGCACCGAGCACTATTGGATCTCGCACGCCGCGGAAATGGCCAAAAGGCTCAAGAATTTCTTCGATGTCCTCCGAGATCTTTTGCACTTCGCCGAACTGCGCCTTCAGGCTTTGCATGACCGCGTTCTCGTTGGAGATGCGGATGATGACCCTAGCCAATCCTTGCTCCTCTGCAGGCTTATCCTCTGCAGCAAGCTCTAGCACTATCGGTTGCAGTGCCCTCACCAGCCTCAGGACCTGCCTCCGCAAGCCATGGACCAACCCCTTCCCGCTCACGTTGTACTTGATCATGCCCGTGTAACTGTCCACATGATCGACGGACACCATTATTCGTCTAAGCCGTCGCAGATATCTGTCGGGCATGAGCTCAATGAAAGCATACTCGCGCTGCGGCGCCATGCCGCTAGGAAGCAAATATCGGAACCGGAAAGTGATCTTTGAGAACGTAACGCCTAGCATGAAAGTGTTCCCGCCGTACATCAAGTCCGCACACTCGTCGTGTAGCTGTCGACATACGGCGAATAGGCTTGTATTCCCGCGCCGCCACGCTACGTTGCTGGGCACGCCGGTGCTCTTTCGAGGTTGAGGTGCCGCATGCTTTGTAGGAGGCAGTTCCATCCCTTTGCGCACGCGCTTTTGCACTGCCGAGAAGTTGCGCACGTGTGTTTCGAGGGGGTCGACATGGCTGCCGAGCTCTTGCGTGCGCGGTAGGAGATAGAGGAGGATCTGCTGGCGCAGTTCGAGAGGCAGTTTGAGGAGAGCGAACTTCGGCATCATGCTGGCTGGTGATCGGGAGCGGTGCTCGAGGTCGGCCCAGCTCTCGTGACGCTGGAGATAGGCATGACGGCTAGGATTTGTGATTGTCGCGGCGGCGAAATGCGGGCTGAACTCGTAGTCTCTGCAGTTGTAGGTGCCCGTGTCCATGGTCCGGTGGGCTCGGACGCTTGCGTGAACGGTGGGACGACGGCTGGTGGCTTTGAGCATGGGGTCTCCACGTGGAGGTGGCTGGCTCCAGCTTCCAGTCGCGTCATTTCGCCGGGCTCACCTCTCTTCTCCTTTTGGTTGCTTGTTTGTTCTACTACCATCAACGCATTCATGGACGACTTCACTCCAATGGCTTCCTATAGCCAGGCGACTATGCCGTGCGATGGACCTACAACTCTTATCTATAGCCCCAACGGAGGGGTGTTCGTTATCTGAGCATCGAACGCGTTGCCAGACACCGAACAGTGTCTGGCTTTTGTTTTTTAACCGAAGCGAGTGGGAAGATAGAAGAGACGAGGAAGATTGTTTGCATACCAGACCGATAAAGCATATATTTCACTACTACACACTACAACGCCGACCACCGCCGCAGCCATGTTCTTCGATACCCTCCCAACCGAGATCGTCACCCAGATCTTCCTTTCGCTGCCCTCAATCGATTCGGCGCTCGCATTGTCATCCACATGCCACCATTTCCGCCATGTCTACCACTCCAGCAAACGACTTCTTATTCTCACGCAAGCCGCTGAAGCCGAGTTCGGACCGCTGGACGACATCGTCCAGATCGCCACGCACAACGCCTCCCAGCCAGCTCACATCCACCGCGACGTCCCTGTGTCCGATGCCCTGATCAAGCAAGTGGTGAAAATCGGTAAGATTGCGCAGAAGTATGAGGAAATCTACCCTTTCAAGAAGTGGAAGGCGGACTTCGCATCGCGCCGTCTCCTCACGACCACCGAGCGGTACAACTTCCGCCGCGCTCTATACCGCCTCTGGCTTTTCGACCGCGCCTTTCACAACTCGAGTCACGTCCGCTTCGCCCGCTCGCTTCCGGAGACGATGCGTGAGCGCGCCGCGCTCCTGCACAACTTTTCTACAGCCGAGCTGGCTGAGATGCTCGATGTGCATCAGATCTTGCGCGAGATCGTCGCCAACAACGTCTGTCCATCCAACGGGAGGATCCGACAGAAGTTCAAGAAGCGCTATCCTGACAGCAGTCATCAGCTCCTGTTCAACATCCATCTCAACTACCCGCCCAGCTCCTTCGTGCCGGACAGTAGCAGCTACTACAACTCTGGCGTCAGTTCGTCGAAGTACCACGCGAAACTGACGCCTTCACGCTTTCACGAGCCTGGTGCGGAAGGTTGGGGAGACGACGTCGGGCACTACTACGTCGTTGAGGACATGATGAAGTTGGATCCAGGGCAGATCTTGCTCCTGAAGGAACAGTTCCCGATGAAGAGCCAGGTGGAAGCTTACGTGACGACGCTTGGGGAGTGGTTTAGCAATAATGGAGAGACGTTTAGTGAGACGACTGGTTTTGTAGTCAGGCAAAGAGGCGGTGATATGGAGGAGTTGAAGGCGGCCGTGGAAGACCGAGAGGTTGGTGTTGTTATGGATGAGTGATAGTAGGCTGAAATGAGATCTGGCTCACCTTTCATCTCCCAATGATTACTGCCAGTACCTCTGCTCTTCTGCTCAGAGAACATGCGTGTCTCGCTTGCAGCATCGCATTCCCGTGCTTCCTCTGTCCATGTTTGCTCGATTACAGGCTGTCGAGGAGCGCGTGTCTCACATCCATGCACCAGATCACAATCACAAAATCAACATATAAACCACGATGGACTCTTATCAGGCCAACTCACAATAATACTCATCACCATCAATCAGCCAAAACATGCCTCATCATCCCTTCCCCAAACCGCCTAAGAACGCGCAAACAAGGGCCAAATGTCCAATGCCGCCACGCCCCGATTCTCCAACGCTCCCTCGCAAGTACAACGAAGAAGTCTTCAGCGCCAGCTTCAACGACCTCCCGACGATCAAGGTCACGCTCAGACGCGTCTGCAAAGACTACAATGCCCTTGAAGCAGACTATCGCGTTCGAACGAAGGAGCTGGAGGACCGCATGGAGCAATGCATGTTCTTGCGTCTCGAGGTCGACCAGTGGAAGAGGAAGGCCAATCGATTGATGGAGAGCGCGAAGTCTTTGGATAGGGCGCTGAGAGCGCAGAGGGCTGAAGTGGTGAGACTTGAGTCGGCGAAGGAGAGGTATGAGGAGTTGAGCTGGAGGAAGGAGGGGCTGTTTGTTTGGGTCAGGAGGAGCGGCGGTATGAGGTTGACGCTGTCTGACAAGATGAAGGTCACTCTCAAGGAGAGAGGGTCGAAAGTCCAGACGAAGTGGAGCGAATGGAGGACGAAGCAGCGTTGAGGGAAGTGGTAGGAGCCCGCACAGGATGTCGTCAAGCGCTAGATGACCACGGGTTATTCGTTGAGTGATTTGGAGAAGGAACTGTCGCCGCCCAGGAAAGGCGCATGTGGCATCGGTAGTTATCAGATACGATTGGAGACGATTGAGAAGTTGTCCAGCAGCTTGTCAGAAGAGCAAGTGCAGCCTATGGTTGGTTGCATTGACACAAAACTGAATGTTGAAGAACTACAAAGTCGCCTCTGCAAGTCCCGCGTTTACTTCACTTCATCATCTCCCTGGCACGTGAAGGTCCAAGCTTTGTCACAACTTCCTAATTAAGAAATTATGGCCATTCGTTGCAAGAGTCGTGAGCAGATTCCAGGCGCTTCAATCGGATGGTCAGTGCTCATTGCACTCAGGCGCTTGCATTTGCATGTGACAGCCAGCTTTGCCCGTTAATTCCTGTTTCGGAGATCAACGTGAATTGTAGACAACATTGTCATGCTTCGTTCTTCGCAGCTTGAATTTTTGTTAGCTGTAATATAAGCTCCAGTATAGTGTAAGCCTCATAGATCGAAACGATCGCGCGGATAGTAAGGTATGCTTGATTCGTCTTTTGCCGCTTAGGATCTGCGCCTACCTTCAATGACCGATGCTGGTCGATCGCGTAAGGTTCAAGTATATCCGAATTAGTTCGCATTCAAGGGACATTTACTTTGAGACTGCGGCGTGACTCTCGCGCATCGCGACATATCAAGTCGTGTACCTGCAATGTATACCTTGATGCGTCTTTAGCGCCCTTCAAAGACATCACGCTCCAAAGTGTCGCGTGCCCGCCTACGACGAGCAAAACCTCATGACAGTAAATAGAGTTTGCAGTTGCCGCCGACCGAACATCATGAAGATACTCTCTTCCAACCTCTACTCACTCTCCACACCGCACTCGCTCAAGTCAAATCACCGCACGCCTCGCGACCATGCAACAACCATTCGCGCAACCTCAAGCCCAACAAGGACCCGTTGGAGACCAGAGCCGATATCACGACGACCCGCAACAGCACATGCAAGGCATTCATCAGCCACAGCCGACGTATCTGCCCAACCCGCAGTCGCCTCTGGGGCAGTTGCTGCAAGACCCTCCGATGCAGCAACAACAACCACCGCCGCAGACCTTCCAGTCAATGCAACGATTCTCGCCGACGCAACAGACTCCTCTTCCATTTTCGCAGCAGCAATCACCTCGGATTCCTGACCCAGATCTGATCACGCCCGCTCCTCCGTTACAGCATGTCCAGCAGCCACTGCCAGAGGCTGCTGGTGGCGGGCTTGGTGGGGCAGCGGTACCTGAGCATGGTGGAGAGGCTGAGGAAAAGGCCGAGGAGAGCAAGAAGAAACTCTTGTGGTTGGATAGGAACCTGTGGATTGGCGGGAGAAGCGTCGTTGGAAGGAAAGGGAACAACGGAGAGTGGATGGAGGTGACGTGGGGCTGCGTTGTGATGTAGAAAGGCAGCGCAATGGCGCGAGTTGCGTATAGGCGATGCAGCGCAATGGCGAGGCGCCGTGTCGGCCATGCATGACAAGGAGAGAAGACAAGCAGACAATTATGATGAGACAGTATGGTAGCAGGAGAATTGATCTGACTCGAGATTGTCTGGGGACTAGTTACCTCCAAGACGCCGACCTTGACCGCGCGAACTCCAAGATGAGCCGCTGGCCCATCCAGCATTACTCCCAGCCTGACCTTGCTGTCCCACGTTCTGAGCCCCGGAAGTGCCAGTATACGCCGTGCCGTAAGAGCGTTGGGCGGCAACTCCGGGAGCTCTCGCGAACCATCTCGCCACAAAGGCGGGTGTATTGACGAGCTTGCGACCTCCGCCATATTCCGGCCAAATCTTGGTCAAGAACTCGTAAGCATGCGCAGCGACAAGGCCGGAGGATTGCTCTAGGGCAGCCCTCGGCGACGCCATCACCATTGTCAGAGCAAGCATCGCAAACGGGAGATACTTGGCAGAGAACGTGACGATGAAGTAGGTGAGCTGCCTGTTGGGGTTGTCCTGGGCATACGTGTACGCCAACGCCAACGTCAAAGCACTGAGGAAGAACACGCCGTCCATGCCAATTCCACAGGTGATCTACAGCATTGTCAGTGCCGACTCTGGGACGAGCGAACAAATGACAAGTATGAACTTCGAAGAAGAGATGTAGGGGCCAACAACCTCCGTTTTGCCACATGTCTCGGCTAACAGATTTCTCAAAACCGGAATCCCACCATGCCCACACTCCACGAACGCTCTTGGATTGATTGCGAATGACGAGCGCCCGCACAGTGCAGGGGTAATTTCCCTCCCAACCAGGAACCGGTCACAGCTAAGAGCAGCTGGCCGGGCAGATAATGGGAGGTTGCATGTAAAAAGGCAGAAGGAAAGTGTGCTGAGGAAGCTTTGCGTGTTTAAGGAAAGCGGAGATTTGCCGACTCACCAAGATCACCGAGCATACGAAGATGAGGTAGGTGAAGAATTCGCCCGGCTGAGAGAATCGGCTAGACTCTCTCTCGAGCTGGCTGCTGTACATCCACAGAAAGTAAGGATCCATGAGCAAGCCTAGGTTCGGGCTCGTGATGAAGAACGGCGTAACTATACGCCAAACTTCGGGTATGATTCGCCATGTGAGCACCCTGTAAGTCAGGAAGGCGACATAGTACCCAGGGATCAATTGCATGTGCACTGGCACGGACAGTGCGACAGTGATGGCAGTGATGGTTCTGTAGATCAGTAAATCAGAAAAGGTCCTTGGCCATTAAGGCGAATTCGAGCTTGCATACCGAGCAACCGGCGGCGCGGCCCAGAACATCTCCATGGCAGACATGACTGCGGTGCGCAGAAGGATACAAAAGGGATATCCTTCGTGTGCAGGTGCAGAGGGATTTTGTGCTCTGGATGCCGCGTGAAGGAATGAAAAGAAACAGATGTCGTCCAAAGATTTGTAGAAGTTAATGCCAGCTGGGGGCTTGGCGGAGGCAGGCACGGCAGGCTCGTGCGTTCGCTAGTGCTGAGGCATCTTGAGGCAGCAAGAGAACAGCGGGGAGGGTGACACGCTGGCTCGTAACGCCGACGTCGGGCAAGGTGGGCTGTCGGGTGGGATGACGCCCATTTTTGCCCGCCATGACTGGGCGCGAGGGCATTGAGGCGGGCAACTTTTGAAGCCGTTTCTTGACCCCGACTCCAACTGTCTCTGATCAATTGATTCACGTCAATTAATCACCAACACTCTAGCAATCATGGCCCCCAACCAGGTTCTGCTTCTCGGCGCTGGCTTCGTCACCAGACCGACTGCCGTCGAGCTCGACAAGGCCGGTGTCAAGGTCACCGTTGGTAAGTACACTTCGTCACTTCAAGACAGAGATCCATGCTGACCTATATTGAGCCTGCCGTACCCTCGACAGCGCCAAGGCCCTCGCCGAAGGCCTCAAGAACGCCAGCCCCATCTCGCTCGACGTCTCCGACTCTGCTGCTCTTGAGAACGAGATCAGCAAGAACGACCTGGTCATCTCCCTCATTCCCTACACCTTCCACGCCGTGGTCATCAAGGCCGCCATCAAGGTCAAGAAGCATGTTGTCACCACCTCCTACGTCTCCGAGGCCATGATGGCCCTCGACCAGGAGGCCAAGGACGCCGGCATCACCGTCTTCAACGAGATTGGCCTTGACCCAGGTATCGACCACCTGTACGCCGTCAAGACCATCGACGAGGTGCACAAGGAGGGCGGCAAGATCAACGGCTTCCTCTCCTACTGTGGTGGCCTGCCGGCCCCTGAGTCCAGCGACAACCCTCTCGGCTACAAGTTCTCCTGGTCGCCGCGCGGTGTCCTCCTCGCCGCCCGCAACACCGCCACCTTCTACCGCGACGGCAAGAAGGTCACCACCCTCGGCCCCGAGCTCATGAGCACCGCCAAGCCCTACCCCATCTACCCCGGCTACGCCTTCGAGGCCTACCCCAACCGCGACAGCACCCCATTCCGCGAGCGCTACGACATCCCCGAGGCCCAGACCCTCATCCGTGGCACGCTGCGGTACCAAGGCAACCCCGCCTTCGTCCAGACCCTCACAAACCTGGGCTTCCTGTCCGACGCCGAGCATGACTTCCTCAAGAAGCCCATCCCCTGGGCCGAGGCGACGGCCAAGATCCTCGGCGCGACCTCGCACTCCGAGCAGGACCTCAACTGGGCGGTCGAGAGCAAGGCCAAGTTCCAGTCGAACGAGGAGAAGGAGCGCATCCTGGCGGGCCTGCGGTGGTTCGGCCTGCTGAGCAGCACGGAGAAGATCGAGCCGCGCGGCACCCCGCTCGACTGCCTGTGCGCCAGCCTCGAGCAGAAGATGCAGTACACCGAAGGCGAGCGCGACATGGTCATGCTGCAGCACAAGTTCTTCATCGAGCACAAGGACGGCCGCAAGGAGACCCGCACCAGCACGCTCGTCGAGTACGGCGAGAAGGAGGGCTCCGGCGGATACTCTGCCATGGCCAAGCTGGTCGGCGTCCCCTGCGCCGTCGCCGTGCTCATGGTCCTCAGCGGCGAGATCAAGCAGAAGGGTGTTCTCGCGCCCGTCACGCCTGAGCTCAGCGAGCCGATTCGTGTCAAGCTCGACGAGCAGTACGGTATCAGGCTTACTGAGAAGACCCTTGCTTAGATATTCAGGTAAGGGTGCTATGATGGATGCGTATGGATATTATGAATAGATCAAAAGTGTATGAAGAAAAGCCTTTGATGTACGGGCTGCATTTACGGCCTGACGAGCGATCCACCCTAACGTTTCACACGGTATCAATCTCGCATTTCTATCCGGTACCTCGATAAGAATTGTACTCCTCGGGACAGACATCGTAGGTTTTGGCGGCGGTCAGGCAGATTACGACGGCGCTGTCAACGTGGGACTTTCTCATGTGGGATTGATCGTACCTGCCCTGAGGAGTCTTGTAGAGTCAACGAGCATTGGGAAACAGGAAAGGTAATGGCGAATTGATTTGCGTCCATAAAAGGAGTGGCATTCAAGTCATGTTCAGTCTCTGAAGAACAGACTGTTCGACTATCTGACGCAAAAAAAATGCAGGCCCGGAGCGTGTAGCTCTACGTATCTTCGTCGCATTCACCCGTGAAAATCGTCAGAAGTCGATGATTTGCACAAAAAACAGCAGCATCCAACAGGAAAGTCAAAGCATCGAATCTCATCAAGCTCAAAAGTCGCGCGATCGTCTCTTTAGCCATCCAACTCAACCCCTCAAGCAGCCGCCGCAGCAACAGCCTGAACCTGCCTGACCTCCTCCTGCTCGCGCGCCAGCACGCTCTCCAAAACGCCCAGCGCGCCCGTGCCAGCCTTCAAGCCCTCCACGACCTCCGTCAAGCCCAGCTGCGCATCCGTCCACAGCGGCTCGACGACGTGCGCGTTCTCCTCGCCGACGCCGATGAAGCCGCCCTCGCGCGCCCAGTCGGAGGTGCGCTTGATGCCGAGCTCCTGCCAGACGCTCTCGAGCGCGGCGACGAGGTGGTCACGGAAGGGCTTGGTGTGCCCGGGCGTCGGGGTGATGCGCAGGCGCTCCTGGCCCACGGGCACGGTTGGGTAGTTGATGGCCTGCACGTAGATCTGGTGCTTCTCCAGCAGCAGATCGGAGGCGCGCTTGGCGACCTGCGCGTCACCGACCAGCACAGGGATGATGTGCGACGGGTTCGGCATCACTGGGATGTCGCGCTCGGACAGCGCGGACTTGACGGCGCGCGTGTGCAGCTGCTGCAGGCGGCGGTCGCCGCGGTGCGACATTTGGTACTCAATGGCGGCTTGGGCGCCGGCCATGGTGGCGGGAGGGAGGGAGGTGGTGAAGATGAAGCCGGGGGCAAGGGAGCGGATGGTGTCGACGAGCTTTGAGGAGCCAGCGATGTAGCCGCCAACGCAGCCGTATGCCTTACCGAGGGTGCCGGTGATGATGTCGATGCGATCCATGATGGTGCCCTTGGTGTTGCCGCCGTTTGCGTAGATGTTGTAGTCGAGGTGCTCAGCGACACCGGCACCGTTGGGTCCGTACATGCCGACTGCATGGACTTCATCGAGGAAGGTGATAGCGCCGTACTTGTCGGCAAGGTCACAGATCTCCTCGATAGGGCCAATGCTGCCGCACATGCTGTAAACACTCTCAAATGCAATGATCTTGGGGACCTCAGCAGGGAGCGAGGCGAGCTTGTTCTCCAAATCGACGACATCGTTATGCTTGAAGACCATCTTCTTGGCGCCAGAGTGGCGGATGCCCTGAATCATCGATGCGTGGTTCATGCTGTCACTGAGGATGACACAGTCGGGGAACTTGCTGCCCAGAGTCGCAAGAGTAGCATCGTTGGCGACGTAGCACGAAGAGAAGACCAGCGCACTCTCCTGTGCGTGCAGCTTCGCAATGCTCGCCTCCAGACTGACAGCGTGCTGGTTGTGCCCGGAAATGTTCCTGGTACCACCGGCACCGGCTCCGTACATATCCAAAGTCTCGTGCATCTTATTCAACACCTCGGGGTTCCTGCCCATTCCAAGATAGTCGTTCGAGCACCAGACCGTAACCTTGTCCTCCGGAGTGCTCATGTGCGCCTGGGGAAACTCGCGCGCCAGGCGGTTGATGTTGTTGAAGTACCTGTAGCTCTTGTCCTTGTGCTTCTTGTCCAGCTCATTCTGATAGAAGGCCTCGTAGTCAAAGCGAGCGGCCTGGGGCGGGGCAGGAGGAACGCCGTGAGAGTGCTTCTGCGGGTGGGCAGACTCGGCGGGCTTCTGGCCAGTGGCGCGCGGAGAGTAGCCCTCACGCCTGGTGCGCGGCAGGTCGACAGCCTGAGCCTTGTCGGCGCGGCCGGTGTGCAGGTTCGCTCTCGGCACGCGAGAAGAGTAGGCCCTGGAGCCGCCGAAGGCGCCGGAAAGGACATTGTTGCCCATGCGGGAGGACTGCACGGAGAGAGCCTTGCCCATGACCGGGCAGCGGCGGGCAATGATCTGCAGGTTGCTCATGGCACCGCCACCGGGAGCCGTGTGCTGGACATTGGTGCTGGTGGACATGGACCGAAGGGTGGCGGGCGACGTTTTGTTCAGGAACGGACACATGGCCCTGGACTGGCGGAGGAGGGCCTCCATCGTGGTGGCGAGATCAGGAGGGAGGAAGGTGCGAGGGAAGGTGTGTATGCTGGTGTGTTTCGAGAAGCGGTGGTGAAAGATGGCAGAGGGCGGTGGAGGGAGAGAGGTGGGATGTTCGGGCGGGCCAATGCTTATGTGCAGTTAGTGACGGGTAGACTTTCAGTGGAAAGTCGGCGTGGTCGGCAGTGGGCATAGTCAGACTCAGCCCTGGGCCCTGGTCTAGCGCCAGCGAAATAATCAGCCGCCGTTTGATTCGGCCGTCAGTGAGATGTGCGGCGGAGAGCAGGCGTGGCGCTGCGAGCGCCCTTCGGCGCCTTGCATCGGCGCTGGACCGTCAGAGTGATGTGTTGCGCTCTGCCCTGCCCTTCCGCGAGGCGGCCAGCCTTTGATTCGCACTGCGCGTGATGTCGCACAGAGGACACTTCAATAGTGCATCGTCGCAGTGTCCTGCCGTGGCCAATCCGCTGCGGCGATTGTGCGGATCTCCCTCTTCCGCCCATCGACCATCAAATTCCCCGCAGCGAGCCTCGGCCTGTCGTGCTTTTCACGCCTGCTCCCAAAACGGGCAGTCACCGGCGACCGGAGCTCCGCCGTTTGAAATGCGTGTCCAGATTGCATGCAGTTTTTGGCTATGGCTGACTGCTTCTCACGTATCCGCAAACCTCCCACCTCGTTCATGGTGGTGTAGTGCTGTCTGAGCTGAGTCGTGCATGTATCCTCGTCGTTCAGCACTGCCAGCTGAAACACCGCCGCATGGCGAGATAGAAGCCACTGGATGGGCAAGGAGAGGTCAGCCGCACGTGCCTGGAAAGCAGCTCCGTGTATCGGAATGGGGATAGGCACTATGGGAGGCTAGGTGATGTGTAGTGGGGGCAATATTTAGGCGGGCTTGTATTGCCACCTATCTTGCAACAGAATTGCATTTCCAGGCAGACCTAGGATAGCCAAAGGACAAGTCGTGTGAAGAGACACTTGATATACTGTCCGTTATTGACGCTCCGATCTGTCAACGACCACTGCACAAATCAAAGTGGGATGAAAAAGCTCAATTAAAATACGAAAATAAGACGCTGCATGTAGCCCTCAGGGCAGAAGCCGTCCGCGTGTTACCTCTCTGTGTAAAAGACGCTTGCTCGCTCCCTGTCATCGTCGTTTCCATCACTCGAGCGCCAGACTTCCAACTCTGCCAAAAGAACACCCCTCCGTCTGCCGCTTGCTTGCTTGCTCGAGCCGCAGAAGGGGACACAAACAAGGACGCCGCGCAAAATGCTCCAATCTCTCGCAGATGATGTTACAGCAGTGGTTGTTGTGATTGTGATTGTTGTTGTTGATACAATGTTCGCACATTCGTTTCCGTTCTTGAGAAGAGCGTCATCATCAGCGAGGCATGCTCTTCCTTTGAAGGGTTCTGTTTCCCTCCTCTATCCCCATTCAGATATCCACATTCTTCATCTCGCCGTCGTCGGCGGCCCCGGCTTTGGTGGAGTCCGAAATGGTGCTGTCCGCGACCTTCTTAATGATCTCCTCCTCATGGTCGTCGGCGACCGAGTTGTTTTGCAGGTTACTAGACTTCGGCTTGCCGTCATCCTCCGTTTCCGGAACCTCGGTAGGTACAGGCGCAGGCACAACAGGCGAGTCCAGAGCAATCAGCTTTTCCGTTGCCGAAGCCGGCGCCATGGTGGTGTCGATGCTGCTCGTAGGAGCCATCTGCGCTTGAGGCGAAGATGCCGATTCTTCTGTGACTCGCGCCAAGGGGCTGGAGATGTGCGCGCGAGGGGACGATGTCGCAGGCGCCTTACCGTTCCCTGAGAAGCGGTGGGGGCTGCGGCCGCGGTCTTCGCTTCCAGACGTGGGGCTACCGTAGGGCGAGTATCCATTGGCTTGTGACCCGGGCGAAACCTGACTGTTGATTCTCAATGGCTGGCCAGGCCGCTTCTTGGGCCCTTTACGACCGTACTTCTGGTCGGAGCGCCAGCGGAGAATGTCGATATAAGCGGGCTCGACGCCTTGCTGCTTGAATTCGCGTAGTTTCAGCTCGTGCGTTTCCTCTTCTATCCACCACTTGTCGGTGTTCATGTCGTCAGCAACGGTCGCGAGAAAAGCGCTCCAGGAACGCGAGATCACGTATTTGCAGTCGTAGTCGCGGCCCATGAGGATGATCTGTCCCCATTTACCAGTGGGACCAGGCGCCAAGTCGACCGCAATGTTGTTTCCGCCCCAGTCGCGAGCGAGCGGGATCCACGCTGGGTGAGCGTAGGCCTTTTGGATGGCGTTGGTCGGCTGCGAATCTTGCTTGTCGATGAGATCCTGTCGCCAATGCGGGTTGGTGCTGGCCTGGGCTTGTGCGACAGGCACGGCGGAAGAGCTGCTGCCTGCGAATGCTTTGATAGGAGCTTGAGGAATGTCGTAGTTCTTCGCGCTGGCATCAGAGAAGTAAGCTTCGTTGACGGTGCGCCAGTTTGACCATTCCTGAATGATCTCTTCGCAGTCAAGCAGCATGCAGCCGAAGATGACTCCTGTGGGGAGACCTCCTCTTTCTTGACCGTCGTGAATCTGTAATGACTCGCGAACTTCTTGCGGGAGAGTGCAGTCCAGCTCCAACTCGAGTTCGTTCACGTCGTTGAAGGTTGCCGGTTCGCAAAGATTCTCCCACAGCTCTTCATAATTGTCTTCCAGCCAACGATCGATGCGCCTCCAAGAGTGTGCGACGGGCGGAGGCGGCGGCAGACCATCGCTGAAGTTCTGCATTTGAATCTCGCCCGCATCCATGGTGTCCAAAGCGCTTCCCGTCCTTTGAAGGGAGCCTGGCCCCTGAGCCAGCTGAGGCGAAGAGTTTGTGCGCGAAAAGCTGTGGCCGGCTTCGAGGTCGTGGTCATAGGGATTGTTGAGATCAGCACGGGACTCCATGGCGCTCGTCACACCAGAGGAAAGAGGAGCATTCTTGTTCTGCGCAAGAGGGACGTGTTGACCGGTGCGATAAGGAGAGTCGTGGGAGGCGTGACGGTCGTTCGAGGTCATGGTATGCCAAAAGGCGCGCCATTGCGAGGCAAGTCTAGGGCATTGTTAGCAATCTCGAGCAAGCGGGTGTTAAGGGGACAGCATCGTAAACGATGGTGCACATACCCGGACGCCATTGCGGCAGCAGGAGGTGGTGGAGGACGCCGGCGTCAACAGGACGCGTTCCGCGGAGCAGTAGCGACAGTGAGGGTGGTGGTCTAGATGTTGGTACTGAAGCGTCGGGCAAGGCCGACGAGATGGTGAACTGGACTGCCGTGCGCTTGGACGTGGCTCGGAGTGGAGGACTGGCGTCAAGTGTTCTCGAAGTCCAGTTGCCAAGCACGTCACTGGTGTGAAAGGAGAAGGGACCGGGGATTAGAGGAGGAGAAAGCGATGCTTAGCGCGTCGGACGACCGACGGCGATCTGTTGCTTGTCCGTCGCGCGTTTGATGACGGCGAGCGCAAACACACCACTGCCGCGCTGGCCCTTCCTCTGTTTGCAGTGTGCCCACTGTGCCTTGGGATTCCTCTCGTAGCGTGGCGGCGTGGTGATGTTCGCTTGCGCGGCTCGCGCAGATTGAACGCGTGTTTGGATGCGAAGGGGCTTCCACGGCTTTTTTTCCCACCAAGTACCCGCGCTGAGGTACCTTTGCAGTGCGTATCAGGAGATATGGGCGGGATGGCAAATGAATTGTTCAACGATCATGCATTGCTATCGAGTCTGCCGCCTGGCGATAACAATAATAATAGAAACAAACACCAAGATTCACTGCGACTGCGTACAAGCTTCGCCCTCAAGCATGCCTACTGCCAATGGCTGTGCCCATTCGCTGCCGTGGCCGGTCCCGCTTTCCAAGGCAGATCGCCCCTGTGCGACGAGCCTTGTGTACATATACGACGTAGCTACGACGTGGTATGCACCAAGAACAGCAGCTGATAAACACTCGTGATAGTGCATGTGCAAGGCTAAGCTGCTCAGCCTCTGCAGCTCAGGAAGCGAGTGGCCAACGTTGCGCCCGTCCGAGCCGCAGAGCGGAGAGCCGCTGATCCTCGAAGAGCACCATTTCACGATGCAACCGTGTTGTACACTCGCCAGCTTGACGAGATATCATTGGTTGTCTCCCCTGACTAAAGTAGGCATCCATGAAGGCGAAGAAGCGCCACCGGCTCCCCTGCCGTAGGTACTCAGTAAGCAATCATAATGAAACTGCGCAATTGCAGTCAGTTGTACCTTGGAAGCTTGAGGGTTGTGTCTGAAACGCGTGCCCGGCGAGCATTGAGGGAAAGAAGTTTGCACGTCAAGCTGTGGTGTGCAGCCCTAAGTGCTGGGCACGATGGTAACGGCCCAAAGCCACGTGATGAGAAGGTGTGATGATATCTGACTGTTATTCATGCTCTATGAACCGCATAAACGGCGTCACTACATTCCTCTTTGGACAGTTCGTGTTTCATTTGAAACATGCGATCTTCCATCCAGATCCCCTGGCAGAGAGCATCACTATGCCACGGGTGGTTCTCCAGATTTCACAGCTTCAGCTGCGGCGGGGATCGCACGTGAAAAGCTTCTAGCTCACGCGCGAACTCATAGCGCTTCACGACGTCTTCGAACGCGGGCCTTTCAAGAGCCGAACAGTTCCAACATTTCGTGAGATGCTCGATCATTTGAGGAGATGATTGCTTAGCGTCTATGAAGCGAGCGCTCAAGCACGCACTCCATCTAGGTGGCAAAGCCTGTCGATACGCGCCGAGACGATCCTACGGGAAGGTTGGCGAGCACTACCGCCAGAGAGAGCGACCCTGGACTGCATGTCCTGCTACACGGCTGCGCATTTCGACCGCAATCATAGCTATCTATAAAAAGCGATGAAACTCTGCATCCAACTGTGCCATTCGTCTTCTCACAGGACGAGCACTTCGAATCGCAGAAAGAGACGGCATACAAGCACTTTGGCTACTGAGGACAGTCCCAAGTGACCACGGTCTTTGCTTCTGACGGAGGCCTGCAGAGGCCACAAGGCTTTTTGCGGTTAATCGAAAAAGAGCAAGGGTCTTGGGTACAGTGTCGCAAGCTGGAAAGAGACTTCAGATGCTTGTGACTGGCAGTGAATCCTGGGCTGCTGCACAGAGCCTTTGTGAAGAAGGCACCGTTCGAAGACTGTTGTCGACGTGTCTGACTGTCCCACAGGGCAGGTAAAGCAGCAGTGCTACATCGCAGCTTTGTGCCTGCTTGACATAGACCTTCCATGATATTGCCGACCTTTATTTCCAAGAAAACCCATTCTCGGTTCTCTGTATTCATGCATCCCCAGCCTTCTGAGTACTTCACACCTCGCAGAGCGCTCTACTAGGCGACACGGATGGGCCCGCCGCCGACTGAAGACGCTCCTTCCCTCTTTACTTGCATTGCATGCGGGCGCGACCACGTGCGCGCGACGACCCGACAAAACGCGCAGATTACGCCTTCGCACCGCGCTTTGATTCTCTTCTCCAAACAACCACCTTTCGCAGTACGAGTCTCGGCGAAGCTGACCGCTCCCTCCGTTTCAACAAGTACCAGAAGCTGAAATCCACCGCGGATACATTATTGCTTGGAAGCTACCCCAGAAGGAACGCCAAATATGGCGTCCATCATGGATCGAGACCCTTGGCTGTGGTCTGTCCATGATGTCGCCTTATACTTCCGTCGCTACGCCGGCCAGGCGGTAGCGCAGCTCCCAGGAGTCAGCTTGCCGCCCGTGGACACATTTACAGACAAATTGATCGATGAAGAGGTCACCGGTGCAGTTCTCATGCTCGATGTTGATGACGACTTCTTGTTCAAGCATTGCAATGTGTCGAAAAAGGGGCCTCGTACGGCTGTACTCCATTCCATCGGCAAACTCAGGGCGCAGTCGGTCAAGTTCAGGTCGCAGGATGATCTCATGGACTGGGTCGAGCCGTCTCACTCAGAAAGTGGCTCGATGCAACAGGGCAACACATCTCATCGAGCAGATCTCCCTACTTCCACAGAAACTTCCACTGTGAATTGGGATGCGGATCCTCCGGAAGCGGATGTAGCTTCCTTAAACGCTACCTACGAACACCAAGTCGCAACCGTCAGGACCGAGTCCGGGCCCGAAAATCGCATTCGCTCTGGCGAGCAGCTGGTCGAAGGTGAAAGTGTTAAGAAACGGCGCCGCTTGGATCTCTCTGCCATCACTCAAGTCCCTACAAGAAGCGAGATCGTGATTGACGTCGCTGACTTCCAATCTTTCTTGCCCGCAAGCAAGCAGACCGTCAACGACATCTTCTTTGGCGATGTTGCAGTAGGTCAGGAGTGTGGGCAGCTGCAAATCACCCACCCAAACTTCGTTCAAGAAGCTGGAGACGAAGACAACTTCCAATACGTCAACTCTCAAATGCAACTCGGGCTTGCGCAGTTCACGAGCTCTCAGCTTCGGCACTTCTTCCAGGCGCCGGACCAAACACTTCTTGTGCGCGGCGAGAGACCAGCAAAAGCAATTTTCCCTTACCGTGTGGGCTTCCAGGCCACCAACAGCAAAGGCTTTCTAGAATATGGTCGGCATGGGCGCATCTCATTTGACGGTTGGAGGTCCGCGATGGTCGTGCAGCATGTGTCTCATAGATCAACCGAACTTGAAAGATACGAGCGAGAAGCGTTTGTTGCAATTCGTGAAAACGAAGCAATCTTAAGAAGCGGAGCACATCAGCTGGGCTTCGGCGCAGATGATGTCGCAGTCCTCGACGGTGAGCATGGTCATTTGTTGCTCAAGTGGCAACCTGAAAACGACAACGACGTTCCGACCGAGAGCGAAGGGTCCATTGACGAACAAACAACCGACACCAGCGAGTTTTATAGCAGTGACCTAGGCGAGGACCTGGCTGAAGAGTCGGCTGATGATGCTATTGCCGAGACTGAGGTACAAGGGGTTATCGACAGCGCCATTGCCGGATACATCGCGAACTGGAATGAGAAAATGCTTCAAAAACTCGAGAAAACGGCTTGGTCTACATGGAGAATGACAAAACAGAGCAAGACAGTTCGAGACCAACTGATACAGGGCGCCAAGTCAAGGATTCAGGCGCTTGAATTGAGACTGCGGAAATACGTTTCGGATCTGAGAATTGAGTCTTGGGAAACGAAGAGCAGCCTTGAAAAGCAATGCGAGGTTCTTCAGGTAACTGTCGAGGACATCGAAAAGGAAAACTGGAAGATCGAGGTCTGGCGCAGGCGACAAGAGCCCAAGCGCAGTAAGAAGCTCATGACCGCCCAATCACGTGCGGCCCACCAGCATCAACAACACGCTCAGATGCAGCAGCCAGATGATCTTGCCAATGTCCTGAGAGCCATGGGCTCTGACGATCGTCTGAGCGTGTCGCCGCAATTTCATTCGTCACCACCGCTTGACGCCAACCCTGCGAACGGTTCTGAAGAAGAAGGCGAGCGGTTTCACACTCCGCCAGTCTCGCCACCACACCACGTGGTGGAAGATCCGTTTGTCGTCTTGGGTGGCGACGAAAACGCCGACCGCGGAACGCTATTTGACGCGACACAGGTGACACCACTTGCTCAAGTGGATGTAGATGAGCACGAGTCGGTGTCGCAAGGCCCAAAAACTTCTCATCTATCTCCTCTGCGCGGCGACAACATCCAAAAGACTCCAACTAGGCGACCTGGCTCTGCAACCCCGGACATGTCATCGACAATCCGAGTGCAAGATGTTGCGACAACAAACCTCCCCAATTCCTCAGCCTTGCACGGCCCGATACGACAGCAAGGGACCTCCCCTGCAGATGTCATTGATATGACTCAGTTGAAATCAAGTCCGACCGAGTCCACAACCCCTTGGAGCTTACCCACGAAGTCTGATTTGAAGAGGAAAGCCAAGGGCACAAGGGATGCGACAAAAAGAATCAAGACTGAGATGTCTACATCTGAAGCTGACAACTGGAGATACGAGGATCTTGCTGCAGGAGAAGACCGAAAGCGTATTCTGCAGAAGCTTCTCCGAGATCTCGGCCAAGAGAAGCGGGACGAGATTCACAATAAATTCCAACACCTGAAACTAAAGCCATTCACGATTCAGCTTGAGAGTGCCTTGGATGCACTTAAGCGGCGCGAGCGCGAGGTTCGAGATCCGCAGATGGACGCTCCACGAGCACAGACAATGAAATTATGTGCTCGCCTCTTGCTTGCTTGGTTCCTCGCGAGATCAGAAGTTGTTCTAGACAAGTATCCTCCACGGGATGCTCTTGAAGCGGAGAGGCCCCCAAAGGATCAGACTGCGATCTTTGTCGACCAACTCCGAACGTGCTTGATGGCAAGGAACAAGGCTCTGTACTCGAGCCCCAAGCCGACATCTTTCGAGGACCCAGTGATCATCGACTCGGATGACGAGTCAGGTCAGGACGTCCAGGAGCAGGATGAGGAGCAGGTAGGAGTAAAGCTCGATACCAAAAGGCGACGAAAGGTTGCTCTTGACACCACGGCTGAAAGGAAGCGTATTGACGCGAGGGCACGCATGGAATCACAAAAGCAACAAAGCTCAAACCCAGCTATGCTCCAGACTATGGTCCAGCCGGAATTTGGACCCGATGACAAGATTGTGAATATCACCCGCAAGCCGGGGCAGGACCCGATCTTTGTGACCGGCAAGCTTGCCAAAGAAATCAAGCCTTACCAACTGGACGGTGTTCAGTTCATGTGGCGCGAACTCACCTCCGATCCAAATGAGGGCCAGGGATGTTTGCTTGCCCATACAATGGGCCTCGGGAAGACAATGCAGAGCATTACGCTTGTGACGTGCTTGCACAATGCATCAAAGTCCTCATCAGCAGGCATTCGTCACCAGTTACCGCAAGACTTGCAGCTCCACAGCGACCGCGGAAAACGTTCCCTACGTTTTCTGGTGATCTGCCCGCCTTCATTGTTGCAGAATTGGAGTCGTGAGTTTCGCTTTTGGGCACCTCAGCATGAAGTCCACGTGGTCGAGAAGACCGGAAATGGCTCGGATTATGTCGAGATGCTCAACAGGTGGTCGACACGCGGCGGCGTCATGCTTATTGGTTATCCTATCTTCCGCGCCCTTATTCAGCGCCGAATTGAAGAAGTCAAGGAGGCGGAGCAGCCTGATTGGGAGCGTGCACGCAGCATTCTGCTAGAGGACACTGAGCTTACCATCGCGGATGAGGCACACCACGTGAAGAATACTCAGACTGCTACCGCGGTGGCAGTGTCTAAATTGAAGTCAAAGGCTCGCGTGGCATTGTCTGGCACCCCCATGAGTAACGACGTCGACGAAATCTATGCTTTAATCTCATGGGTTTCTCCCGGATTTTTGGGCGACAAGGTCCAGTTCAGCTCCTTCTACGGCTTGCCGATCAAAGATGGGTTGTACACGGACAGCACCCCAGGTGAGAAACGTAATAGCACCATCAAGCTGAAAAATCTGCATTACGAAATCGAGCCCAAGGTCCACCGGGCGGATATCTCAGTCCTCAAAGGCTCTCTGAAGCCGAAGGTCGAGTTCGTCCTCACAGTCGATCTGACTGGACAACAGCGCGAGGCGTATGCAGCCACAGTCGCGGGTCTGCTTGCCAGTTCGGAAGATCTTGATACTACTGCTTTGACTCAGATCTTTGCATGGCTTGCTGTCCTTGGGCATCTGACTGCCCATCCGCGCATTTATCGGCGAAAGCTTTTGACCCCTCGTCCGCCGCAGCCACCACCAAAATCAAAGAATGGGAAAGGCAAAAGCTCAGATGCAGTTGGTGGCATGCTTACTCATGACGAAACGCGACCGAATCCAAATGGCGAGGAAGCACTTGCAACCGAATCGGATCGTGGAGAGGCAAATGCGGCCTCTCCAGAACTACCCGGCGACGGAGACGTCTACTCGCTCGGGTTTACCAAAGCAATCGTCGATGAGCTTGTGAAAGATTTGAGCGACGATTTGGATCCCACTTTGTCTGCGAAGACGCACCTGCTACAGCAGATACTACGGCTTTCGAAGGAATGTGGGGACAAGGTCTTGGTCTTTTCTGCAAACATACCAACGTTGGATTATCTTCGCGATCTTTTCGAAAGAGATAAGATCAGCTTTCGCCGAATCGACGGAGGTGTCGACATGAACAAGCGCACGCGGATGCTTTCTGAGTTTCAAGCTGGCCGCGTCGACGTGATGCTCATATCGACCCGCGCAGGTGGGCAGGGACTGAACATGCAAGAGGCAAACAGGGTCGTCATCTTCGACTTCGGTTTCAACCCAGCATGGGAGGAACAGGCGATCGGGCGAGCGTACCGCTTCGGACAGAGGAAGCCGGTTTTTGTCTACAGGTTCTTGGCTGGAGGCACTTTCGAGGCAAACATCTACAACACTCAGATGTTCAAGACCACCCTGGCGAAGAGAGTCGTCGACAAGAAGAATCCCAAAAGACACGCCAAGCGCAACACCAAGGAGTATCTCTACCCTCCAACGCCTGTTCACCTCGAGGATGTGAGCAACGAACTCGGACTCGACCTTGATCCAAACGTCCTCAGCAAGATCATGCAAGCTCAAATCGACCGTGGCTGCGCGCGGGACCCGTCGATCGACATCTGCGCCATCCGCACAATGGAAGTGCTGCAAGCCGATGCTGCTGACGCCCCCCTGAACGAAGAAGAGCTCCGTATGGTGGAGCAGAACAAGGTTGCATGGAGACTCGGTCTTGAAGGCCCCGCCGCTTCTCAAGCGGCATTGAGTAACCATTCGCAGGCGAGAATGCCCGGTCCTCCTGGGAGCACAGCGCCCCCGTACGTAGGAGCTGCAGCAGGGCGCACTAAGAGTGTTCCCTCCGCTACACAGGTGCCTAGCTATGCATCCGGACCCAGCTCCCAAACGCATTTGCATGCGCATAATTCGGGCAGCAGTCTTGCTCCTCGGGACATTCGCAATCAAGCCGCGTCCGGGAGTCAACTGAATCCATCCGGCAGATCGGCGAGTCTGGGTGGCCTGCCTTTCCCTAGGCAGTGAGCTTCCGTAGAGAGGAAGGTTGCGGAGTCCTCTCGATCTGTAAGGCGTGGACAATTTGGGAATGACAACATGGAATGAGTGCTTCGGGAAGGAGGATAGATGGAGCGACAAACTTTTGCTTTGTGCCTTTGGAGTTTGTAACAGCATAGATACCCCAAGTCGTTTCTTGAATGTGAGTAGTATAGCTTATGTGTCTCTGGCTTTTTTCGATTCAATGCTGCCCTCGAATCGATCATGAGATTACCGGCTCGTATCCCTCCGCCCTTCTCCGACCAGCGCAGCTTGCATCCTCACTATGACCGGGCGTACAGTGACAGTGCCTCCGTGCGCTTTCCGCATCCGCTGCTTGGCGAAGTATACGATTTTGAATCCCAAGCGAATTTTCGCTTTCTCCACGCAGCGGACGTTGCACGAAAGAGGCATGGGCATGACAGCGGCGCCGTCAGCCCTGCGTAGCCTGGCGTATACCGGCGAATGTGTGGAGCTGCCTCCATCATGCGCCAGGAGGTGCATTCAGGCGCATTCGGTCGATAATGTTCCACCAGGCAGCTGCGTGATATTCCAGGCTTCACGCTGCTTCATCGTGACTAGAAGATTGGGCATATCACAGGAAAAGGTGTTTTGAGATACTCTTGCCTTCGTGAAGAAAGTCAGATCTCAGGTCGGGGTTATGGGACCATTTGAAGTGACCGGCGTGATAGGACTCTGCGAAGAGGGTGTGGCCGTTCTGCTGATTCGCTCGGTGACCTCCACTTCGTCGCCCACGCGGAGGACGGCACCCGATGGACCGGCGCATGCATATTGTCCGAATACCGGCTTATCTGGAGAGAGTAATTAGCGGCTGTTCATGAGAGGTTCCAGGGATGAGTGTACTGACTGGGAAAGTTCTCGTTCACCCTGCGGTCTTTGGCCAGCAGACCATAAAGCTGTCGGTTGGTTGCAATCATGCCTCCTTTGGAAAGATCGGCGTTGAGGCTCAAGCATCGTACTGTCCGGAAGAGACACCGTACTGACACCTCTTGCTCCCTATCGGCTTGTGAACGGATAGAAAGCATGCTCCAGCTATCTTCACCGTACGGTTCTTGCTCATCGCCGGTGTCAACGTGGACATTGGGGCGGAAACGAATGATGATATCTTCTGTCCGGGCGATAGGTGGCAGACGTCGACGAGCATCCTCCTCAGACGCCGTTGTGGTGAGAAGTAAAGGTGCAGCATCGGCAAATCGCAGGCGCTGTGGCTGAAACTTATCATTGACCGAAACGGATAGGGCGGTGTAATGCTTCGGCATGTAGACTGAGCCAGGAATCTCTCGTTGCCCGCTACCTCCGATGTACAACAGTCGGACAGGAAACTTGAGATGATGGCTGAAGTACTGCGCGACTGCCTCGCCCATGTCCAGTCCCGTGGCCTTGGTGCCGAAGATGCTGACTTGGAAAGACTGCGCTTGCATGAGACTCAGTGGCGAAGGGGTCAGAGGAATGACAATCGAAGGATTCGCCTCAGCCTGCGTTTGCGTGATAGTGAGTTTGCTCCAGGACCTGTCTACGGCGGTGTGGAAGAGGCCAAGCTCGAAATATGACTTGATCGTGATATGCTCAGCTAACCCATGGTTGTCGCCGGTTGGGGGTTTGATGAGCACATATTGGCGGTCAAAGCGGAGGCCTTCGTTAGTGATTTCAGCTGCTGAGACTTCGAGAGGTCTGAGGCTCTTGACAGGATATATGAAAATCTACATCATCAGGCATTAATCAGATGGTGTAAGCTATCACCCTAAACGGATGATGTCGGTCGAACGGATCACGCACCCGTTGGATTTTCATGATGACTGCGGCGATATGGTGGTCGTATTATTGTCCGCGAATATCATTTGAGCATCTGAGGTGTATTCTGATGGGAAGCGCCGGAATGTAGTCGGCAGTGGCAGTAGAGTACTGGGGGCGGCGAAGACAGAGGTGCTTAGGGCTGACCTAACCTAGCCCCACCAAAGCCGCCGAATTAGGAAGTACGACAGCGAGCAACCTTGACCTCGTACCAAGAGCTGGCACTGCACCTCATCTCGTGCCCAGGCCACCAACGGCAAGATTATACCTAAAGGGCGACAGTTGTTTTGCGAACTACTGTACCTATACAGCCCTCGTGTAATAGGTCGTCAACCTCCCTGCCTCATACCGAGCGGAGCCGAACCCACCTCGCCGTCACCGCCAACAGTTCGGCTGTTTAGCGCCACTGATGGCGGAGGGCACGTCGACAGAGAGGGCATGCGACAGATGTCGAGAAAGACGAGTCAAGGTACGCATTCCACCCTGTCTGCATGCGCCAGACTTTGTGGGCTGGCAGACGGAAGTTGCGCGTGAGATGCTCTGCGGGCCCTCCTCTCAGCCACATTTACTACCCCATGTCAATTATGAGGCATTCAGATAAGAAGTGCCCGGCATATGTTTTAGATGCAGAACTTCGCCTTGCCAATAGGAAAACTCGCTAATTCTTCGGCTGCAGTGCGACAAGAGACATCCGGCATGCTTTCGTTGCGAGAAGCTCGGCAAGCCGTGCCCAGGATATGACAAGAAGCGCAAATTTGTCGACGAAGGCGCGTCCTTGAGGAAGAAATACGAAGGCGAGGCTGGCAAAGAGCTCGCAGGAAGCCAGTTCTCGGACCTTTCTCTAAATGTATGGTGTCCTCCTTAATGCAATCACAAGCAGCGAGCTAACTTGCTGTAGAGCCCCCATAGTACTATGACAGGCGCAGCTGATGACTCACCAAATTCTTCAAATACACGACGACGGCGAAAACAATCTGAGCAGAGTACACCGAATTTTCAGCAGGATGTCTTTCGATCCGGATTGCCGAAAACCGAGGTCAATACGCGGATGTTCAAACCAGATCCGGCTCTACTACCACTTTCGGAGAACCCCAATCCAATGCCTCTTGTTCCACCTGCTTCATCGGAAATGGACATCGACAGCCTGTTGAATAACGCGCTAGATCCAAGTCAATATGATCCGGCATGGTTTGACCTTGAGCCTGATTCGTTCTACGGCAAGAACAATAACTCGTGTGGTTTCATTCCAGACATGCCCAATATTGTTGATGAGGTTGACAAGAGTGTACCACACCCCACCATAGAGGCTTTCAGTACACCAGGATCTGGCTTGAATGTTGACAGCGGAAGTATGTGGGCCACAGAAACACAGCTTCACACGAGTCAGATAATTACAGATGAAAGAGAACATGAGATGGCTTTCCTGATACGACATTTCAGCGAGTCCTTGGGGCCTTGGATGGATCTTTTCGATTGCGAGAAGCACTTCGGGCAGTTGGTACCACTGAAGGCCCTGCGAGATGCTTTACTCAAAAATTCAATAGCGGCCGTGGCTGCAAAACAGCTCGGTCGTGTCCGCGGCCAAAAGCCATTTCTTGGGCGACAGAATCAGAAGCCCGCAGCAATGGAAATCATCAACGAAGGCCTGGGGATTGACTGGTATTACAAAGCTGCGAACTATTACGACAAGGCAATTATGTACTCACGGCTGTACTTACAAGCCCTCTCTGGCAGTCTGAGTGACCCGGCCTCACCCGCAACTTCTGCGACACTTACGGCTGCAAACTCTGACGACCTTTTACTGGCTGTTTCGATATTTTCCCTGTACGAATCGCTTGACAGTGCTGAGATAGGGTGGACACAGTAAGTCGAGCTTTTGCATTTCCTCTTCCAAGCGCTGCGTGACGCTACTCTCGGCTCAGGACCTTTTCGCCGAGTCACTTCACACTAGCTTTGCGTCGAGCTGACAGATTATAGGCACCTCAGCGGCATGAGATCGCTTCTCAGCGTTCTCGGACCATCGGCGATCGACCCTCAGAATCCTTTGGAGACGTCACTTGAGCGGAGAGCTTCCTTCTGGAATTTTGCCAGAGCCGACTATCAAGCAGCCTACATCAACCGCACGCCAACCCTACTGGATACAGAGGACTTCCCGATGTGGCAGAGTTGCGGCCTGCAGATTTCTCATAGTGGATCGCTGTACTTTGATCCTGAAGGATTGAAGGCGGATCCTTGTCATCGTTGCTCGACCGTCCAGCTCGTGGCCCATACTCTCCTCTGGATAGTTCTACGGACGATGAACTACTTAGCGTTGCCATCTCAAGAAGTAGCGACGCGACAAGCAGTCTGGGAACAAGTCAGTACACAGCTTGACGCCTGGCATGCTTGCCTACCTATCGCGTTCCAGCCAAGCGCCCAACTTCGACACCCTGTATCGCGGAGGTCGAGCGCCACACCTGGCTCGCAGTCAACGCCACGGACGGGCATAAATGAGACGTTCTTTTCCATACCGCTCTGCGCCGCCACAATGCAACTCTACCACTTCACTCGAGTGCTGCTTCTACTGAGCAAGCCCACACAGACACAGAACTCGTCTCGATTGCAGGCATACCGTGAGGTGTCCTCGCAGGCGCTGCATCATGCACATATCATCCTCGGCATAGCGCTTGGTCGACCACACCCTGCAGTCCGCGTGGAAATGCTACTGCCTCTATTCGCCGCTGGAACGTGTTTGGAAGCGGACGAGGAGAGATCATTAGTAGTGGAAGTATTACGGGCTATCGAGCTGGATACCGGATGTGCCACTCAAGGCCGAATCAAGGAGCTTCAAAGGGAATGGGGCTGGGACAATGCCAGCATGGTAGCGGCCGCAGCGTAGTTCAGATAAATGGCCATGTACGACAATTTCAGGGAACTCGACTTTCGGGGCAATGGCTCAGGTACTCATGAATCTATCCCAGTCACGCCCTGCTTCGTGCAATAATCAAAGCTCGACCTTAGAGAAGTAGGACAATATTTGTGAGGAATTCAGTAGTACAGCTTTCCATCAATCTATCTTACACCAAGCTTTTTGATGTAACTCCATCAACCATGGTTCTCATCGCCGGCGGCAGGGACATCGTCTGCAGTTGCTACCGGTGCCGCATCACCGCCCTCGCCTTCATCCTCGTCATCATCATCGTCCAAGACTCTTGCTGCCTTCTTCCTCTGCGACGGTCGGGCCCCGGTCTCCTCGTCTCCACCCACGTCAGACATCCGCTCATCGCCATCGGCGCCAGGAGTCTCAGCAGCGGGCGACTCGCTTTGCTCACGAGCATTCTGCGTCGCACCTTCGCCGTCCTCGTCGGAAGAATCTTGAATGAAATCTGCCGACTTGTACTTGTTGGACTTGGCGGACCCATCTTTGCGGGCGAGTCTTCTCTTCTTCTTTTTGGGCGCAGCCTCATCGTCTGAGCCATCGCCGCCAGGAGTGACCGAGCTTCTCTCGCTGCGGTTCTTCTTCTTGCTCTTTCTCCGCTTCTCGCCGCCCTCGAAGTCGCCGTCGGTGCCGTCGAGCCCGTCATCATCGCTGTCGACGATGTCACCCTTCTTCTTCCTCTTACCACCACTTCCCTTTGATTTAGGCTTCTTCTCGCGCTTCTTGCGCTCGCCAGTCTCGGGGTCATCTGTGTACTCTGCCTCCTCGCGTGCTTTCTCGTCCTCGAGTCGCTGCTGGATCAGCATGCGGTCCTCTTCCATCATGCGCCGGCGCTCCTCGGCGATCTTCGCGCGATGAGCCTCCTGCTCCTCGATCTGCTTGCGCTTCGCCTCTTCACGCTGCTGAATGGCCGCCTCACGTGCCCGCTTGGACTCCTCGAGCTTCGTGGCGTTCCTTTGCTCGTATTCGGATTGCTTGCTAATGGCTTCGGCAAGCTGGCGCTTCATAGTGTTGCGACCCATGGAAGCACGTTGCTCGATGTCGCCAGCAGGGAACGGCGGGTTGGGAGCCTTGGCGATGTCGCTGAAGGCTTCAATAGCGTCGTCGAGATCTTTGCTTGCAGTCTCGACATCTGCGAGCGAGCGCTGCGATTCCTTGAGGCCGTTAACAAGCTGTGCGATCTGGATCTGGACGAAAGCCACGTTGAAACGGTGGTTGATTTCGTCCTTGGCGCCTTGCGCCGCTTCAAGCGCACGCCGAGAGTACGCAAGTGAAGTCTTCATGGACTCAAGGCGAGACTCGGCGGACTCGGATCTAGCACGCAACAACCAGACACGGCCGAGGCAAGCCAAAAGAGTAGGAAGCTGAGGGTCTGTCGCCTTGATCCTGCCGAGCGCGATCTCGTAATTCTCGATTGAGCGGCCGAACTGCTTGACATCCACGAAAATGTGCCCGAGATTGAGATGAACACTGTAGTCCTTGATACTCTCGCGGGCCTTGGAGAAGATCTGGATGGTGTTCTGCAGGTCCTTCCGGTCTTCCACAAGTGCGATACCCATGCCTTGGGCGGCGTACGCGTTACGGGGGTCGAGAGCCAGAACCTTGTCGAAGAATTCAACGGCACGCCTATAGACTCCACTGCGCTTGTCTTTCTCCTGATCTGTTGATCTGGGCATCTCACGCGCGACTGCGAGGTGCAGATTTCCCATGCCAGTCAAAGAGTAAAGATCGTGCTTGTCGTAGTTTTGCAGAGTGTGCTTGTAATGGCGCTGCTCTGCATCCTCGTTCAGCGCAAGCGTACGCTTCTTGGTCTTGTTGATCCACCAGCCGTAGAGACTGCGGATTTCGAGGTTGCTCGGATCGGACTCCATCAGCTGCTTTATCGACTTGGCTCCGGTTTCAGGCTCGGTGTTGAGCGCAATATATGTGAGTCGGAGGCTGGCGTCTGTGTAGTCGGGATGGCGTTGCAAGAGGCTGGTGTAGACACTCTTTGCCTCTTCATCCATGCCTTCTGATTCGTACGTCCGAGCAAGATTGAAACTGATGGTCGTGACGAGAGCATCGGTATCGACAGACTCGTTATTGTCGCCCATTTTCACGCACGCATTAAGTGCGGCTTGGAAGTCCTCGCGAGCCAGCGCGTACTTCTCCCCGTAGAAGTGGAAGCATCCGATGTTGTTCAGCAATTGGGGGCTGATCATTTCGCGGAGAGCCTTCTTCATCTCGGCCTCGTCTTCGATATCCTCGGGGCGCTCCTCTTCAGGAATCCCTTCAATTTCCATCTGCTCTACCTGAAGCAGGCATGCAAGGCTCTTCTCAGGTGCTTCAGCTTCATAGAGGCGGGCAAGGTTCAACAGCACGGCGGCATCCGGTGCAACCTTTTTCTTGGGGTCACGCCAAGATGCTCTGACTTGCTCAAGAAGCCCGATTGCTCTCCTGCGTTCAGCGCTCTTGTCCTCTTTGCTGCCAGCAGCCTGTGTTGCAAACACATCCTCGGCATGAAGAATGCCTAGAAGAGTCATCGCTTCCGGGCTCCTGCTTTGAGCAGCAATCTTCTCGAGCCTGAACTTCGCACCGTCGAAATCTCCATTCGCTATCCTCAGCTGTGCAGCGCCAAACTTTGCAGGCAGGTATCCCTTTTCGTCGCCTCCTCTTGCCAGATCGGACTTGTTGTAGCACTCCGCCGCACTAGCCGTGTCATCCTGGTAATGCGCTTGACGTGCGCGGAGGTACCAGCCATCACTCATGATCGCGGTTGTGTCAGTCTGCTCCACAGCACGCTTCGCCAGCTTGTCCACATTTGCCCAATTCTTCCTCAATAAGAAGTATCCTCCGAAGGTAGCACAAGTCAGCGGCTGCATGTCGTTCAGCTTGAATGCTGTCTGCGTGTGGACGGTCATGGCTTTCTTGTACAGAGGCCCGAATGCCTCGTCCGTTGTCGCAAAGCGGCTACTCCGATCGAGGAAGTACAGGCCCAGAAGTGTATGTGCGATGCTCGAGTTGGGGTTGAGCTCGAGGGAGCGGTCCCAGGCGGCATGCGCATGATCTTTGTGACCCAAAGACCACAGGCAACATCCAATACCAATGCGAGGGTCTGGGTCAATCATGTCGGGCGCGCGCTCCAAAGCCTGCTGGTACATCTGAAGAGCATCCGCATATCTGCCCAAGGTGAATGTTGCCTTCGCTTTTCCCAGCAATGCGATGATGTTCTTGCCATTCGAATGGCGCAAGGTCTCGTCAAACGCTTTGGCGGCGTCCATCAGTTGTTTGCTGCGGTCCCCTCCTGAACGACCCGCAGGCTGGCCGGTAGAAAGAGCTGCCTTCAACAGGCCCAAAGCACCCCGAGCAAGGGATAAGGGCGGGTAAGAGGGACTTAGGCGCATCGCGTCATTCAGAGTCGCTGTAGCGTCTTGGAGAAAGTTATCCTTGTTCCGCTGGTCCTCGTGTTCTGATTCTGGCTTTGTGCGGCGTGTATGTCTGCTTCTCCATAATTGCAGCCAAACAAGGCATGTGAGCAATGCGAGTCGGTCCTCTGTCTTCCCCCGTTCAAAGGCTTGCAACCCTCTCTTGATCATATCGATTGCAATGTCCACCTTCTTTTCCTTGACGTATGCAAGCGCGATCGTGATCCAGTAGTTTTTTGCTGCATTCTCGTTCCCCAGCAAATCGCAAAGCTCATCGGTGTCGTCCTGAAGCTCCGTGAGGTCAAGGTTCACTGCCTCATCGCCATCCTCGCCGCGCACGGGAATATCGATAACTGCAGGAATGTCGCCAAAGCGCGTATAGCGCGCAGTATCATCGCCATTCGCGTGGCCGTTGGTAAGGCCATTCTGGGCAGCCGCCATTGCGGCGGGAGATCTTTGGGGCTCGTGAAGTGGTTGGTCTGTTGTATGGTCGAAATATTGGCGACTGTGGTACGAGAGATCTAATAAAGTGATTCCTTGGTGTTAAAGAAAATTGGAAGTAAACTTGTGAAACGTGTTGACACAGTTCTTCAAAAGTGGAAGTGAATGTCGCGTTGTAGACAGGCGGGCCAGCAGCGCAGCTGCAGCACCCCGGAGCGCTTCCGCAGAGCCTCAGCACGCCAGCGCACCAATGATCGCCGACCACCGAGGCGAGACTTGGATGCAATGGTGGCACGGCCAGACCACCTTCACTTGCAAGAAAATACCTTGTTTCACATAACAGCTTCTGGAAAGGCTGGCTGGAAACTGTGCCAGTCACTATATGCGCGTCGCGGTGGGATGAAGTAGCTAATCATCGACCCCATCGGCAACCACCCAACACTTCACAGCAAGCATGTCTTGGATGCAGCCTCAGTCCAATGGCGGCGGATATGCGAACGGCGGTCACAGCGCTTCCGATCGCATCCGTCGCTATGACTTTGACAGCAGTCGCGACACCAGCGCGGACGAGCGCTCGCGGTCTCGAGGACCAGGCGGCTATGGAGGCTTTGGTGCTGGTGGACAGAGCGCTGCTCGCGTCCGCGCGCCAGGAAGACTGAATAGAGGAGATGCCACGAGAAAGAGCAGAGATGAAAGTACTTGGAGCAAAAGTCGTAGCAGGAGTCGGCCAGGTGGTCTTCATGGGCAGGCCGGCAGTCAGGTCGAAGGTCAGTCGGCGGTTGTCCATAGGTTGTATACACTACGGTTGCTGAAACCACGTTCACAGAGATCTTGCGCTATATTGAACAACAGTGGTCTTTTATGGCCAGCGAATCCTGTATACCAATCAAGGTTGCGCTCCAGCTGAACGACCAAAGCTCCTTGGGTCTGATGGACCAATACGACCAATTCCAGGAAACCCATGAACAGCTCCAGAACGCCCTCAAGGTCATTGTGAACGAGCACCATCAGGGATTCAACAGCAGTATAGGAACATTTCACAAGATCCAAGCCGCAATCCTTGCCTCGCAGCACCGTGTAAGAACCTTGAAAGCCGGGTTGCTTGCAGCGAAAGGTAGCTTGGCTTCAACGAGGCCTGAATTGAAAGCTTTCGCCCACAGTAGCCAGGAGTACGATCACATGCTCTCCGTGCTGGCCACGATCGAGCAATTGCAGGCAGTGCCTGAGAAGCTTGAGGCAGAGATCTCCGAGAAACGGTTTTTGGCCGCAGTCGAAACATTACAGGATGCGCTCAAGCTCATTCGAAAGCCTGAACTGGAAGAGATTGGAGCCTTGAGCGACCTTAGAGTCTACCTGGGCAATCAAGAGCACTCACTCACTGACATCCTGGTTGAGGAGCTTCACAGCCATCTTTACCTCAAGAGTCCCTACTGCGAAGCTCGATGGAAGGCACACGCAAGAAGAGATCCCGCTCGTGGCGCAATATCTCCTGAAGACAGGGCTTTGCATGCATTTTTCGAAGGGTACAATGGCACAGAGCCCATGCAAGAAGACACCACCCGTAATCCTGAGGCGGACACCTTCTATTACATCCAGTTACTGACAGAGGCACTGAATAATATGAGCCGCCTCGATGTTGTGATAGATGCGATCGAGCAGAGGCTGCCCGTCGAGTTGTTTCGAGTGGTCGAGCGCTCCCACAACGAGGTCGAGCAACGGCATCCAAATACAATGCATTCTACCACCCTTGCACGACCCGAGACCCTCAGTTCAAATGATGGATTGGGCGAGCAGCACAATGCTACCCTCAATGATCTGTTGAACACGCTCTTCGCCAAGTTTGAGGCCATAGCTGAAGGTCACTCGGTTTTGCATTGTGTTATTGCAGCCGTGCTGAAACGCGAGGGCTCTTTGGACGGGCCCACGCTGAATCGCAGTTTCAGAGAACTATGGAAGCTCTTGCAAAGCGAAATTCGGACTTTGTTGCATGACCACCTGGCTTCGAGTGATAATCTTGGACATGGGGCTCGACAAGAAAATGATCCTTCTGCCAACATATTTAAATCAAGGCCAAGAGACAAGACACGCAGGCTGTTCAAGCTTGCAGACACCGACAGCAAATCAGCCGACCTGGCCACGGAACGAGAAGACTTAGAATACATCCTGAAGGCATCGGTTCCAGGCTTGGTGAACCGCAACGCGCGGGAATCTAGAAAGGAGAGCGACGAGAATGACGCTTTGCCAGATCGCTCAGCCACGGGACACAAGCTTCTGGTGGAACCAAGCATTTTCAACATGAGCATTCTCTTGCCGCCCTGTTTGTCCTTCCTGAACAGATTGCGAGAAGTGGTGCCTCCGAATTCGAGCGTTGTGGCATCCACGCTTGAATCATTCCTGGACGACTTCCTCATCAACGTCTTCTACCCGCAGCTGGAGGAGACCTTGTTAGACTTGTGCTCGCAATGCTTCAACGACATCTCCGCTTTTCAGCCGGACCCGCAATGGCAGCAACATGCGCAGAAACCGATCTTCAAGGGGGTCATTCGCTTCTTCAGTATCATCCAAGGCGTGTGCAAGATGCTCGATAGCCTGCCTCACGAGCAAAGCTTCAGTCAACTTGTCATTGCTCAAATGCGGAGTTACTACGACCGCTGCTATAATTGGTCGAAGGGTCTCTTGCAGCGAGCTCAAATGTCACAAGACGAGACACCGCGCATGCGCCTCGCCGCAGACCTTGCCACTGGCGGTGCTGTCCAGCAAACTGTGGTGGACCTCCTTACATGCGACGATGAAGAGAAGGTACCTGGTCTTGTAAGCGAAGAGAGCTCGGCGCTTCTGTCTCAAATTATACAGCGTCCACTCGACGAGGCAGACCTGATCCACGACCGGAAAGCTTTGGGCGCTCTCTGCGTCCTCCACACCAGCATGAAGTGGCTTGCAACACGCAGCAAATCGCTCGAGTATGTCTCGCCGCGGGCAGTCGACACATCAAACCTCCAATCCCACCACTCCCGCCGCTGGACCATCAATGCCAACCTCCCCTCCGCGCCCGCACACCCCTACTTGCCCCTCGACGAGCCCACAGCCGAGCAATTTAACGGCGTCGTCTTCAGCTTTTCGGAGCTCAGCTCCCTCATCCTACGGACCCTGCACATTGACCTTCGCTTGCACCTACTGCACGGCACGAGCACTGCCATGCGCAACACGTACGCCCTCAACCAGCCCTACAATGACCCAGATCCTGCCGTTCTCGCTCTGGCGACATCGATCGCCTCCTACGATGCACAGCTCGGAATCCACCTGTTGCCGGCGCAGTACGACTTCCTGACCGCCCATCTGGACGATCTCGCAAACGCGGCTCTCATCAAGCTCGTCACGCTCGTACCGGCCATGGACAGCCACGGCAACGCGCGCATGCAGCTGAACGTGCTCGTTTTGCAGCAGGCGCTGAAGGCTGTGCAGCCGAGTGCGGCTCTTGAGAGGGCAGCGAGGTTCTACGAGCTGGGAACGATGGGCAAGGAGGCTATTGAGAAGGGGGGCGTTGAGGGGTTCGATGAGGAGAGTCTAAAGGTTCTGGCTGGGCTTGTGGGTTGAGGCTTGACGGCTGTTATTTATCACATAGCTTTTTCGCTCTCGGCTTTGGATAGGTGGCTCGTATGTAAGAAGAGCGAGTCCTGTGATGTTTGCAGCACGCTTCGTCTGCTTTCGGCCAAACCGTCGCAAGCAACGTAGGCAGCTCGCTAAGAGGCGATGGCAGCTTCAATATTCTCAGTTGGCATCCAATTATGCCTGCACGGATTATCTTCATTTTGATATGATACAGTCTCCATGTTTGCGTTGTGTCATCACCGAACGGCCTCGCGAAGCAAATCAGGAGACCTCGCCCTCGCTTCCCCAATCCCACGACGCCTCACCAAGCTCTCGACTTCGCCCCTCAACCCCACCATCCATCCATCCATCCATCCTCATCCTCACTACCCACAACCCCTCCGACCGAACCCCCCACATCAAAACAAAACAAAAGAACCAAAAATGTGCCACGGCGTAACCTGCAGCACCTGCCGTAAGCCCCAGCCCAACCCAGCCCAACCCACCCCGCCACAAATTCTCTAACGAAAACAAAAAACACCAGACGGCAAAACCTGGTACGGCTGCGGCTCGCACATCCCCTCCGTGCTCGACGCCGTGCCCGAGAGCGAGCGCTGCAGCTGCGCGCCGAAGGTCGAGCGAGAGGGCAAGGCGTACCCGCCGGGAGGTGAGTTTGGTTGGGGGGAGCGCGGAAATGGTCGTGGGGGAGCGGATGGCTGACTGTGTGTGGCAAAGGCTCGCTGGGGGGGATGTTGATGGGGATGTTTGGGTTTGGGGGGAGGGCGAAGGG
>JAKLND010000184.1:0-35325 GCA_022813125.1 Septoriella neoarundinis | reverse complement strand
GGGCGGCGCCGCGAGTGCCGCGGGCGGTCTTTGTCGGCGGCGGCGGCGGCTTCGTGGCGCATGCGGCGCTCTTCGTGCCGGATGCGGCGCGCTTCGTCGTCGTCGGGGTGGTGGGAGCGGCGGCGTTCGCCTCGGGGGCGGGCACCGCCGGCGGCGGCTACAGCATCTTCTTCCATGCGAGCCTGGTCGCGCTGGCGGCGTCGCTCGCGGCGCTCGGCAGCTTTGGCTTCGTCGTCCTGAGCGAGGCGGTCTTCTTCCGCACGGCGAGCCTCGCGCTCGGCGTGTCTGGCTCTGCGCTCCTCGCGCCTGCGCTCGTCTTCCTCTTGCATGAGGCGGTCGCGCTCAGCACGTCGGGCCTCATGGCGAGCAAAGCGTTCCGGGTCTTCAGCCATCAGGCGCTCACGACGCTCACGACGCTCGGCTCTGCGAGCTTCGCGGGCGACGGGGTCTTCAGCGTCTGTACCATGACCACCATCAGGGTACCCATCGCCATCAGCAGAGCGCTGACCACGATGAAGCCTCCTGTCCTCACGGCGCAGACGTTTCGAAGCCTCATCATCGTAAGCGGAGCCGCGCTTGCGGCGAGCACCATCGTAGTCGCTCTCGTAAGCGCGAGTACTCTGATGGCGCTCCATCGCGGGTCGTCCAGAAAGCGCTCCCAAGATCCCACCAATAATGCCAGGCTTCTTCATCGAATCGCTGCGCTTGAGCGGCGACGGCTTGTCGACGAAAGCGATGTCGTCCGGGCCCGAAGTGACCTTCGCCTCATCGCGCGGCGCGTCGACCATGACGGCGTCCTCGTTGCCGAGCGCGCCAGACATGTAAGCGGAGTCGCGCTTGGAGCGGCGAGACTTGTGCCCGCCGCGCTCTTGCGGCGGCTCCTCGGCGTTCGGCGAGTCGACCATGACCATGTCGTCGCTGTCGAGCGCGTAGGGATCGGGGACCTTGCGCGCCTTGCGCTCCTTGAGGGTGCCGCTTCTGCCGGTGAAGCCCATGACCTTCGCAGCTTTGGCCGCGACGTCCTTCGCGCCGAGGTCGTCAGGCGGCGGCGACACGAGGCCGTTGTCGTCGACAGCCGTGGAGTGGCGACGGGAAGGTCTCGGCGGGTCTCTGGTCGAGTGCTGACGCGTCGACTTCGAGCGCGACATAGGCGGCGGCGCGGTGCCGAACATGCCTCCGAGGCTCATGCCGCGCGAAGGCGTCGGGCGCGACTTGGTCTCCTTGTCGGAGCCAGAAGACTTAGACGTCTTGTCGGTGTGGTCGCGCTCAGACGGCTTGCGCGCAGACTTGGAGCGCGACAGGTTAGCAGGTCTCTCTTTGACGGGCGAAGAAGGCTTGCTCCTGGAGCTGGACTTGGGAGGCGGGGCTTGCGCGCCCCAGAAGCCCCAGGACTGCGATCCCTGGTCTCGCACGACCTTGGGGCGCTCTTTCCTGGACGAGCGCGGCTCCTCCTTGTCCTTGGAGCGCGACGAGTGCTCCTTGCTGCGCGACTTCTCGGCCTTCTCGGGCGGTGGCGTGGGCATGGGCGTGTCGTCCAATCCGAGCAGGTCGTCGGCGGCGGGGGTTTCCTCTCGCTTGGAGAACGACTTGGAAGACTTGCTGGACTTCTTCTCCTTGTCTTTGCTGCTGGAGGATTTCTTCGGCGCGGGCGCGGGCATGTCTTCCTCCTTGGGCGGGAAGTAGTCGTCGACAGGGAAGCCTCCGGGGACGGGCGTGGAAGAATCGGCGATCGGCGTCGGCGACGCGCTTCCCTTCTTGTCTTTCTTTGAAGACGACGACGAGGACTTCTTCCTGTCCTTGTCCTTGGACGAAGACTTCTTCTCCTCGACGGGCGAAGACACGTCAACAACAGGCTCAGGGTCCGCGAGCAGGTCGCGTTCGGGCGGAGGGGCGGACGACTTGGAGGACTTCTTCGAATCCTTGGAGGACTTCGCGGGCGGCGGATCCGGGTCGGCGTGCTGCAGGGCCTTGATGCGATCCTGGATCTTGGAGCTCTTGCTGGACTTGGGCCGCGATGCGTCGGCGACGGGGTCGTCAGCAGCAAAGCTGAGGACTTCTGGCATCTTCGCATCGGGCGTTGCGAACGCGTCCTCATTGGCCGGCGCGGGCGAGGCAATCTCCTTTGGCGCGGCTTTCTTGCTCGACTTGAGCGACGCGCCCCAGAATCCCCAGCCGTCGGCTTTCGGCGCCTCCCGCGCTTCATCTTCCACCAACGGCGCGGGGTCCGGCTCCGGCTCCGGCTCCGGCTCCTCCTTGGACTTCGTGCTGGACTTGCTGTCCTTGCTGTCGGTCTTGGTGAGCTTGCCCTTCTTGTCCTTGGACGACGACTTCTTAGCCGCAGCAGCAGCAGGAGGCGCCTCCTCGGCGACGTCGAGCAGATCGCCCGCATCGTCGCCCATCGCAGTGGCGAAAGCCTCCTCGTCCGCCTTCTTCTGCGCCTCCTCAGCAGCAGCCTTCTCCTCCTTCTCCCTCTTCTCCTTCTCCTTCTTCTCCTTCTCCTTCTCCTTCTCCTTGGACGATGACTTGCTGCTGCCCCAAAGACTGCTGCCCCAGCCGCCCGAAGACGACTTCGACTTCTTCTCCTCTTTCTTCTCCGGCTCGGGCGCAGGCTCCTCGGCAGGCGGCGGCGGCGCCTCGTCGACGACATCGACGATATCGTCCGGCGAATCCGCCTTCGAGTCCTTCGACTTCGTCTTCTCCAACTTCGCCTCCTCGCCCTTCTTCCCCTTCTTGTCCTTCTTAGACTTCGTCGTCGTCGTGCCGAAAGACCACGGATCGTCCGCCGGCGCAGCCTCAGGCTCCGGCTCCGGCTCAGCGACATCGACGAGCGGCGCTTCAGGCTCCGGCTCCGGCGGCGGCGGTTCCGCAGCAGCGGCAGCAGCAGCGCCCTTCTTGCCCTTCTTCTTGTCCTTCTTGCCCGTCGTCCAGCTGGCCCAGGGATCCTCCTCGGCGGACTTCTCCTGCACGGACTCCGGCAGGACGACGTCGGCGCCCGGGCTGGGCTCGGCGGAGACCTCGACGACGGCGGCGGCCTCCTTGCCCTTGTCGCCCTTCTTCTTCTTCTCCTTCTTGCCCGTCGCCCAGCTGCCCCAGGGGTCGTCTTCGGCGGCCTTGGGCTCATCCACCGCTGCAGGAGCGAGGACTGGCTCGGGCTCGGGCTCGGGGACAGGCTCGGGTTCGGGGGATGCCGCCTTGCCCTTCTTTTTCTTCTTGTCCTTCGCCGAGCTGCCCCAGCCGAAACTCCAATCGTTCGACTCAGGCGCGGGCTCCGGCTCCGGCGCTGCAGGCGGCGGCGGCGGAGGCGGGGGCTCTTCGACGACAGCGGCAGCGCCCTTCTTGCCCTTCTTCTTCTTACCCGTGTCGCCCCAGCCGCCGCCGAACCAGTCGTCCGCGGGCGGCTCGGCGGCAGGCGGAGGCGGGGAATCCTCGACGGCGGGCGGAGCGGCGGGCTCGTCGATGGCGCCCCAGTCGAAAGCGCCCTTCTTCTTCTTGTCCTTCTTGGAAGGCGGGGCACCCCAGCCGCCGAAGTCGTCCGCGGGCGGCTCGGCGGGGGGTTCGGGCTCAGGCTCGGGCTCAGGAGGGGGTGGAGGAGGCTCTTCGGCGGCGAGGAGGCCCTTTTTCTTCGCCTTCTTCTTCTCCTTGGCCGTCATGCCGAAGCCGCCCCACATGTCGTCGTCCTTCTTCTCTTCCGCGGGGGGTTCAGGCTCGGGAGGCGGAGGCTCTTCGACGGGCGGCTCGGGCTCGGGGGGCGGAGGCGGCGGGTCGTCAGCGACGAGCAGGCCCTTCTTCTTCGCCTTCTTCTTCTCCTTGGCCGTCATGCCGAAGCCGCCCCACATGTCGTCGTCCTTCTTCTCCTCGGCCGGAGGCTCAGGCTCCGGCTCGGGCGCGGCGACGACGGGCTCGGGCTCGGGCTCGGGCTCCGCCTTGCCCTTCTTCTTCTTCTTGTCTTTCTTCGACGTCGTGAATCCCCACGGGTCGTCCTCGGGCGGCTTCTCGGGCTCTGGCGGGGGAGGCGGCGGCGCGTCGACAACAGGCTCCGGTTCCGGCTCCGGCTCCCACGAGAAAGCAGCGGCCGCGGCGCCCTTCTTCTTCTTCTTGTCCTTCTTCGCCGGGATCGCCGCCCAGGGATCCTCCTCCTCCTGCTTCTTCTCCTCCGTCGCCGCGCCGCCGAACGCAGGCGCAGCGTCGCCCGCCGGCTCGTCGAGCCCGAAGTCGAACGCGCCCTTCTTCTTGTCCTTCTTCGTGCTCGACGCAAACCCCCAGCCGGAGTCGTCGGCCTTGGCGTCGTCCTTGTTGCTGTCGCCGAAGCCCCATGACGAGCCGCCGCCGGCGCCCGCGCCGGAGCCCCAGCCGCTGCCCCAGCCGCCGAAGCCGGAGTCCTTGGTGCCGCCTATGTCGACGTCGAGCTGCGGCGCCGCGCCCTTGTCGTCGTTGAGGTTGACGTCGTCGAAGCCCTTGTCCGCGGCGGGCGCGGGCTCTGGTTCGGCCTGCGGAGTGGTTAGTTGGAAGGCTGCTTTGCGGCGAGGCATGGTCTATCGCGTCCGCGACATTGTAGGGTAGTTGCGGTGGGAGGGCGAGCGACGGGGTCGCGTGAGCTACTTCTAGCGCGCGCGTGTAGATGTGCAGTAAGGTAGCTGGAGCTAGAGTTCGAGGGCGGTATGCAGGGTGATGTGCGCGGGCCTGGAAGCTCTGCGGCCGCATACACAGCTCTCTAGGTAGCTAGCTAGCTCGCCCGCTGTAGGCGCGGCACGGGTAAATCACATCACATGGCGGTGAAGCGCGCCCACGCGATATGGGGAACGTTAAGCGCTCAGAGAAGCGAAAGAAGCGAAAGAAAGAAAGAAAGATATAACTCACCTTGCCCTTCTTGCCCTTCTTCTTCTTGCCCGTGGAGAATCCCCACATGTCGTCCGCGGCCGCTTCGGCGGGCGCTGCGGGCTCCGGAGCCGGCGGCTCGGGCTCAGGCTCGGGCTCTGGTTCTGGCGGTGGGGGATCGGGCTCCGCGGCCTTGCCCTTCTTGCCTTTCTTCTTCTTGCCAGCGGTCGCGAAACTGCCCCAGTCGTCCTCTGGAGGGTCGGCCGGAGGGTCGGGAGGAGGTGCGTCGCCGCCTTCAGCAGCGGCTTCCTCGGCCTTCTTCGCCTCCTCCTCCTCCTCCTTCTTCTTCTCCTCGTCTTCGAATTCCTCCCTGCAACGAAAGTCAGCTCTCCCCTCCCCCGAATGCCCCGAACAATCACCGTCCGACAAAAAAAAAAAACCTACCAAGCGTTCTTCTTTTTCTTCTTCTTATTCTTCTTCCCGCCCCCAACCGCGCCCCAGATATCGTCCGGGTCCTCTCCCCCACCACCATCATCACCACCACCAGGCGGATCTCCACTGCCACCTCCATCGCCTCCTCCAGCATCACCAGCCCCGTCTCCACCACCGCCCGCGCCTCCATCCGCGTTCTCCTCCTCCTTCTTCTCCCCATCGTCGTCCGCCCACTTGTCCTTCTGCGCCTGCTTCGCGGCCTTCTTGGCCTTCTTGTTCGCGTGCGCGCGCACGCCCACGGGCTGGGTGAGATCGACTTCCTCGTCCGGGCGGCGGCGGCGCGGCAGCGAGTCGCGGGCCTGCGGGTTGGCGTCGGGCTTTGCGTCCAGCAGGCTCTGCGCGGCGGCTAGGGCGGTCGTGCCGGTGTAGTCGGGCGGAGAGTCGGCGAGGGCTTCTTCGTAGGAGGGCGGAGGTGGGGGGAGCAGGAGGAGCAGGTCCGGGGTTTGGTTTCCGGGTTGTTGACGCTGCCGGTCGAGAACGCAAGTTCCACCTTCAACTCCCCTTCCGCCCTTCCTCCGGCCCGCAGAGCGTCTGCGCCCGCCATCCTGCGAATCCTGCCACAGCCCAGCGATCGCCGCGAGCTGCACGCTCAGCCGTTCATCCCGCCCCGTTTCCCTCGGCGCGCGATTTGCGGCGGCCCAGCGCGGCGCAGGGAGGCCGCCGGTGTATGAGGTGGTGACGGCAGCTGCCATTGGAGGAGTCGGACGCGAGACTGCTGTGGAGCGTCGGGGCTGGGATCATGGAAGGCGATTAGGCGGGATGCGGGAAATGATCGCGCGCGGGGTTCGTCTTGTTCGCAGGAGATGCGGAGAATGGACGACTGGAGTGGGTTGCTGCGTGTCGTCCGGAGTGCGGAGAGAATACGGTAGGTGAGGTAGCCCAGGGATTATCGGAGAGAGAGGTGTGCGTGTGTGCGTGTGTGCGTGTGTGTGTGCGGCCGTTTCCAAGCAAAAGCGTTGCCAGCCGGCCAGCCAGCCAGCGAGAGCGACGCAACGACGCGGGCCCGGGCGCACGAGCGCTGATTGCTCCAGTCCGGGGGAGAGGAGAGGGTGTGGTGGTCGCTGCGCCGGGTGTTCCAGGTGCAAAGCCCGGGCGCCTTGCCCGCTTGAGAAATGTTGCGAGTCCCTGCGGCAGGGAGGCGTTTTCGCCAACTGTGTATCAAGCCAATCGGTGCCGAGAGTTCGCGGGGAGGGCGAGACACACACGCAGCGCCTGGCGAGTGTGCTGCGCGTTTCGTGGATGGAGGGATGTTGGTCGTGTGGGTGGTGTCTGCCAGGCGGGTGGGAGTAGCAAGGTAGCAGTCAGTCAGTCAGTCAGTGGTGCCTAGTGCCAGCCGAGCCAGCAGTGCAGTGGGAAGAACCGGAGCCGGCAGCGTTATAAAGATGCAGGGCAGGCTGGCTGGGTGCAGTGTATGTATGTAATGAGATGCTGAGGATGCAGATTTTTTTTACCCAGCGTCACCGTCCGCTCGCTCGCTCGCTCGCTCGCTGCTCGGACGCACGACCTACCTTACCTGGCCCGCAGGCTACGTCGTTAAAGTGCTGCAGGCTGGCTGGGAGGAGGCAGGCACAGGCCGGGGCGGCGGCCAAGTGCGCTGGAGCCCGCGCTCACCGCCAGACACGGCGACGCAAGCGCGGGCGCCAGCAGCGAGCGGTCCGCTGCCGCCATGGGGATGGCATCGATGCTGGTGGGGCAGAAGCGGCGTCGCTCGTCCTTCTGAATGGCGGCGCTGCGTCTGCGTGTGTGTCTCGAGGCTCGCACGCCTGCAGTAGCAGCAGCAGCCGCCGCCGCCGGTCTGTCCTGCTCCACCCCTCGTCACCCCTCGCGCGGCGCCAATCGGGCACCACGCTGGACTACCTACCGCACGTCAAAAGGGAAGACGCGGCACGGCGGCGAGCTGTGCCCAACCGTGACCGCCGGATTGACGACACGCCCTGCGCTGCCCTGCCCTGCCCTGCACTGCACTGCACGACATCGTATCCACCCGGCGGACCACCGCGAGGCCATACACAGCGCGGCAAGCAGTGGAGGGTGGAAGGGAGGTGAGAGCCCCATCCCAGGTCCGCCCTGCGTTCCTCGACCAGATGGCGGCGGAAGCGTCGTGTGCGTGTGTGCTGGACGGCGAGACCGTCTTGATCGAAGGAAGTCCCCCTCGCGGCGAGTCTGGGCCTGCCGGACAGTCTGCAGGACGGCGGGCCCGCCCCGTCCGGGTGCCCAACGTCTGCTGACTACCCTTCTCGCGAGCAATGCAGTAGGTGCACTGCGCCGTAGCGGGGCGAGTGAGGGCGAGCTGTCGAGTGGAGAGAGGCAGTAGAGGCGACGTAGCCGGGCGAGTAGTAGTGGCTGAGGGGCGCATCCCGCGCGTTGTCGCCTCGCTTACGGATAGTCGTGATGACAATATAGGTGTGACGCCGGGCTCAGTTGCGCAAGCGCTCATCGCTGAGCTCGGAAATGTGAGATGCCAGCAGTGGGTGCTTGAATGGGTGGAGCATTCTGCATGATTCATTCGAGACCTGGGCTGTGAAGAAGCGCTTGCAAGGCTTCGAACTCGGAAAGGGCAAGGCTTGTCACGAAACAACAGACACGGACATCAACAACAACGGAAACAAATGTTCACTGACAATGGGATAAGAACAAGGACAATTCGTTTTGCATTCCGCGTATCCGCGCTATCGTATCGAGTGAGGTGACTCCCAGCTCGAAGGCACAATTGATAATGGTTCCGTCAGCCACAGAACGCCGCTCGGCAGTCCCAAGTGGTCCACCCGGCTGACGTCTGTAGGCTGGCACCTTAGTTTTACTACGAGTACAAGATATCCAAAAATCTGTTTGTCTGCCGGGGCTGTTCCAAGATTTCCCGAGTATGATTTTAGTGTTGTTTTTGTTTTGTCGTGATGGTGCCCAATGGCAGCACAGTCGGAGCCCGAGTGACGAGCCGTGAGAAAAAGTCGTAGCCGCCGTGGCCGCGGCGTTCACCGCATGAGAAGGCCCGGCTGGCTTTCAGTAAGGAAAAAGGGGGGGTGTCTTGACCGACACACCGACCGCAAGTCATGTTGTTGTCGTGTGTTGATCGTCCCTGTCGTCAAGAGGAAAGTTTCGCAGCCCGAGCAAAGCCCAGAGCAGATTGTAGCCCTTGACGGGAACGACTCAAGCGAAGTCTCCAGCCTCCTGGACGGTCTCAGCACCCGGAGCGACGCCGAATTCCTCATCCTTGTCGACATTCCACAGAATGAACGGACCGGAGTACATGTGCCTGCCATACCCATCGCTGGGGCACCACCAGCGGCCGACCATAAGCCTGCCGCCGGGAAGCATGATGCCCTCGTAGGCCCATAAGGCGTCCATGTCGATAACGCCGCCCTCGACGAAGTACTTCATCATAGTGATACGCTGCCAGCCCGGGATGCCGTGCTGCGGCGGCAGCGGATTCAGCCACCCGTCCGCGTAAAAGTTCTCCGAGCTGTCGTGCCCGCCGCCCTGGAAGCGGAGGGACTGCTTGGCGAAGTTGACCTCGGAGTCGGCGCTGCTGCTCTTCTGAGCGCGGGTCCTGGCCCTATTGGCGGGCATGGTCAGAGACTGCAGGTGGTACTCGAAGGCCGGGGGCCAGGAGCGCGAGGAATCGTCAGAGACGACGAGGTTGAGATCCTGGAACGCGTGATCCGGATCCTCTTCGCCGTTCAGCTGGTCGAGGATAGCCTCTTCATGATGAAGACCATCGCGGATCAGGTCGATCTCCTCACGGTCGACGAAAGCGTAACTGCCCTTCCACTTACGACCAAGGGTGCCGGTGCCCTGCGAGAGCTTGGAGACCCACCAGTGCGGACGGTCGAGCTCCTTGAGGGCCTCGAAGGCTGGGCGCAGGATCTCACCCTCGTGGATGAGGTGGCAACGCCAGTATTGGATGTTGCGAAGAAGCCACTGCATGTTGACATCGAGGCCAGAGGCACCATGAATGAGGGGGGCCCTGACGTTGTTGGCGTACACCATCGACTGGGCGTCCGGGAAACCGTAGTGGTAGTTGACGTGCCAATCATCGAAGGACAGCAGGGCTGGGGCGAGAAGGCATTGGATCGTGTAGAGGAAGCCGGTGTCAGCAGGAAGAGGATCAGACGCGTTGAACGGGCCCTTGTTGCTGTCGCATCCGACGATCTGAAGCAAGTTGGTCCTGCCGGTGAACTCGATGAGGAGGGCAATATTCTTAGACTCGTGAACGATTCCGCCCTTGGCGGTGTTGTTGTTGTGGGCCTCTGTGACAATGTTAGCGAAGTGCCGCGACTTGTGCAAATACCATGAGTAGCCTCACCCTTGATCAAGTCCCTGAGGACGGCGAGCGCGGTCTTCTCGTTGTCGCCCTTGCCCAGCTCGAACTGGAGTAGCGGCTTAACGCCAAGCTTCTGCGACTTGACGTCGATAACGTGAAGGACCCTCACACGCTTCTTGTAGGCGTCACGGAACTTGACGTTGTCGTCAAAGCGCTTGCCGGTGAGATCCATGGTAGGAGAGTCAAAGGAGTCCAGGAAGCGACGGCGCCAAAAGGAAAACCCATCAGCTTCAACAGCGTCAAGGGTGGCAGGGCAGACTCCCATGAAGCTGACAAGGTCCTTGTCGGAGAGGTTGGAGCCAATCTGCTGGTTGATCTGTTAGGTGAGTTGTTAGCCAGGCACATTGCCACTGCCGGCGGATTGGAGCCTGCGGACATACCTCGATTGGCAAAGAGGCGAAAGCTTGCTTCGGAGCCATGTTGGTGGTGTTTGCTGATCTTGGTTGCAGAGATGCTTGCTGAATGTCTTGTTTGCGCCCCTCCTGTGGCCAGAAAGGAGCAGTATGGAGATAGGAGTTGGAGGTCGTCGGTGGCCAGGAGGAGAAGGAGACAATGACAGCAGGAAGGCCACTCTTAAGAAAAGTGACCTAGCCATTGTCACATGCTGATGCAGAGTACTCGCGACAATACTTGCTGCCTAAGCACGAGTGAGAAGCGCTCGCGGAGCCGTGGAGTGAGGCAGTGCCTGGGCTGCTAGAATGAGGAGGTAAGTTTTCATATGACAAAAGGCCATTGTATGTTATTGACCGCGCTCTATCCAAGGATGAGATGCCGCTCTTACATCCAGGGAATGCAGCACTGTATTACCGTTAGCTGGCAACCATAGGTGCGGCCCTTGCCCAAGACGAGCATTGGGCCATCAGCGACGCAGACCTCAATGCGACCACTCGTTGAGCGATTCGCGCCCTTTCACGAGGCAGCTGCAAGTGATTCTGGGCGTTCCTCAATCACCCATATCATTTCCTTCTGGTTTCTCGCACTCACATGCCGACCCGGGCGCGCAGCCGAATGTGAAAGCGCTGGCGGCGCTGAATCTGAAGCATCTGACAGAGGATCGAAGCCAGGAGAATGATGCGAGAAAGAGCAATGCAATCGGTGGAAGATGTATAACGGACGACATTGGGATGACGCTGGTACCAGTGTATGCTGTCAGAGGCGTTTCCCGCGCATCGGACATGCCGCATCAAAGGAAGAAAGCCAAAGCACAAAGCACAACGGCAAGCGCGCCCATGCTGTCAATCCTGTGCGCAGAAGTAGCGGTACCATCGGAAGCAGTGGAAGATGGCGACTCTGCAGAGGCATTACCAGTACTGGCCGATGTTGATGTATCCGTGGTGCCTGTACCGTTGGGCCTTTCCGTTGCACTGTCCAAAGTCCCTGTTCCCCAATTCCATTAGCATAAGCTTGTTAGACTGGCCGGCCGCTAGTTACCTTCGGTGCGGGTCACCATATAGATCTCTCCCGTCGAATCTGAGCTCATGAACAGCCGGCCATTGCTATCCCAGGCCAACCCGACAGGTCTGAAGCACGCGCGTGGGCAAGCCGATAGGTCTGGGTTGGAGACGATATCGACGGCAGCGGTCCTGCTATCGCTGGGCTCGACAGGCTCGCCATTAGCAAAGTCAACCACGCTCAACTTATATCCAATGGGTTCCTCTCTGTTCCAGCTGCCATGAAAGGAGATCCAAGCCTGCGTGCCTTCGGAGTTGAATTTGATATCGAGAGGCGCCATGTGAGAATCGAAGACCAGGCGAGGCGCGATACGCTCTCCGCAAATCTGGTCGTTGTTCGTCGAGTTCTGATCGTTAGGAGCGAATTGTTCGCCGGTCTGGCCTTGGAAGTCCGGAAGATCGTCAGTTTCCCAGGCCGAAAAGCAATCTGGATACCCAAAGTTTTGGCCTTGATTGGGGCTTTCGGTGCCATTGAGAAATCCCAAGAAGTTCAGCTCTTCGGCAGGATTGTTCTCGTGAATGTCCTCTCCAGATCTGTTGAGTCTATCGCCACTATTCTCAACAGCCCAAATGCCGCCACCATTGGGCTCTTCTGCAATACCAACGTCGTTCCGAAGGCCCCAACCGAGAAGAACACCGTCGCCGTTGAAGTCTAGTGGCGAGGTGATGCCGGTTATGTTGAATGCCTTGACTTGGCTGTGGCCCGATTCGATGTCGCGCGCTTCAAGGTCTATATTTCCAAAGCTTCCACGGTTCACAACGATCATCCCCGGAACAGCGCGCGAGAGTAGCAGTGTCCTGGACGTATGATCGGTACCCTCCATGTTTTCGACAAGTGTGCTCGCCTCGGAAGTGACCTGACGTTCAGCACCGGAGTAGCTCCACGAGTATAGCTTATCCGAGTTCGAAGCGTACAGAGTATCGCCGTCAGAGGACAGTTCGATGCCGTGGTTGAGCGTGTCATCGGTGATAATGGTGTCCTGGGAGGCGACAGTGACACAAAAACCGCCGTCATCACTGAAACTCAGAGCTGTTATGCCGACGCCTTCTTCTACTACCAGGAGGTTCCCATCGTTGTCAAACTTGATGCCGCGCGGAGAGGTCAGGCCATTTGCCACCAACTGCACGACATAGCCATTCGCCACTGAAAGAGCACTATATGATGCCGTCAAAGTCGAAGAACACGATGCTGTTCCGGAGGTACTACTGGACTGAGCGCTGATGCCAGCGAACAAGGAAGCCGAAGCGAAGACGATGTTCCTATGCATGGTGAGCATTCAAGCGCGGTCTTCCTGAGCCTGTGTGCAGCTGCTTTCAACCACCGAGAGCGACGGTGCCTTTATCGCTCCTTGGTATAGCAAGAAGCACTATGAGCAATGACGAGTTGCGCTAAAGAAGAGTTCCTTGGCTGGAGGGGCAAGGAGCGCCTTGCGAATCACCGCAAGGCAGGTCTCTACAGCTGACTTACTGAACTGGGTGTCTGGAGGTGCAAAGAAGGCGGAGTCTCTTGGCAACCTGAGCTTAACCGGATCTCATGCCAAAGCAAGCGAGCCGCATCGTGCTCGCGGCGTAGCTGCGCGTGTTGTACTCCTGGGCTCTTTGCATGCAGGCGAGCATGGCGATGGTGTTGTGATGAGGGTGTTGCGGCAGTGATGCGCAGGGTGTCTGGGAACCAGCTCCCGCGCGTCAATGGCGGTGCTTGGAAGCACGCCGCTTTCACTGGGCAGGCAGTCGGCTTGCGAGCTGCCTCAGCGTGGCTCTCATGCCTCTGATTCTGAGTGCCGGTGTGGTGCTTTGGTGCAAGGCGGGCTACAACAGCCTGCGTTGACCTCTCTGGTGGCTGCAGTATGCCTCTCTCAAGCGACGGCCAAGCAGGGAGCCGTGTCGTGGTGTAGGGTTGCGATGCCGCCCATCACTGCCGCGGTCGTAGCGAAGCCTCTTTAACACCGGGCGGCGATCCACTATGCAAGGGCTGCCTCGCAGGCTCTCTGCACCGCAGGGGCACGCCCGGCACGTGGACTCCGATGGTCTTGGAGCCCCGGCAGAGATCGCCAAGCTGGTCAAAGACTGAGCTTGTTACTCGCATCGGCGGTGTCGATGGAAGATGCGGTGCTGTGAAGTGCCTGCGTACCGTACCGGCAGTGGTGAAGCCCCGCGAGGGGCGGGACAGGCGGGTCAGCACCAGCGGCAGCCCGGCAGCAGACTGGAGGTGGACTTTGAGAGAAAGAAGGGACCCATTGCATCATGCCCGTCGGACTTTGTGATGCCAGCGATCTTAGCACCGCTTGCGCCGTACTGTACGTCGCAGGAAACCGGAGGTAGGTGCTAGAAAACCGCGATCAACAGTACTTGGGAATCTCTCAATTCTTAGTCTATATATTGGCTTCCAAGTTACAACCACTCGATCTTCTCACAACGTCAACCCACAAGCCCATCAACAGCTCTCGACGAACTTGAAGGCAACGCCACCGACACCAGCATCCACAACCACCTGCAAACCCAAACCCCCCAGCCCCAATCCACACCATGGCCGCCATCATCGACAAAGCCAAAGAAGCCCTCGGCCAGCACAGCGGCAAAACCTACACGCTCGCCGGCCAAAAAGTCGGCAGCACCGGCTTCGGCCTGATGGGCCTGACCTGGCGCCAGAACCCGCCCTCGCAAGCCCAATCCTTCGAAGCGATGCGCACCGCCCTCGCGCGCGGCGCCAACTTCTGGAACGGCGGCGAGCTGTACGGCAGCCCGGAGCGCAACTCGCTGCACCTGCTGCGCGAGTACTTCGAGCAGTACCCCGGGGACGCCGGCAAGGTCGTCATCTCGATCAAGGGCGGGCTGGAGAAGGGCGGGATGAAGCCCGACGGGCGCCCGGAGAACGTGCGCAGGAGCATCGACGAGTGCCTGGCGCAGCTGGCGGGCACGAAGAAGCTGGATTTGTTCGAGTGCGCGCGCGTGGACCCGCAGACGCCGATTGAGGTGACCATGCGCGCGGCGAAGGAGTACGTCGATGCGGGCAAGCTGGGCGGCATCAGTCTGAGCGAGTGCAGCGCCGACACGATCCGGCGGGCGGCGAAGGTGGCGACGATCAGCGCCGTGGAGGTGGAGTACTCGCTCTGGGCGACTGAGATCCGGGACAACGGCGTCCTGAAGGCCTGTGGCGAGCTGGGCATCCCAATCGTTGCTTATTCGCCGCTGGGCCGCGGTTTCTTGACCGGCCAGGTCAGGAAGCACGAGGACCTCGCGGACGACGATGTCAGGAAGCACTACCCTCGCTTCTCAAAGGAAAACTTCCCTAAGAACCTTGAGCTTCTCACCCGCCTGGAGGCGCTGGCGAAGAGGAAGGGCTGCACCCCGGGCCAGGTGGGTATGGCTTGGGTCAAGGCGCAGAGCGAGCGCGACGGCAACCCCGTCATCATCCCTATTCCCGGCGCAACGACTGCGGAGCGTGTGAAGGAGAACACGACGGACGTCGAGCTGAGCGAGAACGACCTGAAGGAGATCGAGAGCATTCTGGCAAGCGTGGAGATTCACGGCGACAGGTACGGTGGACCGGTGAATGCTCTCAACTTTGGTGACAGCCCGCCTGAGCAGTAGTGGCAAAGGTATGGTTATAGATATTGCCATAATGAATACAAAAGATGTTCCAACTACTTCAGGGTTTCCACAGGCTGCTTCGCAGCACTCAGGCTGAATTGAGCTGGGGCCCCCATCCGAATACTTACATAGAAACTCTACGATGAGCAGTTTGAGCGGTTGGGGAATGAATTGCCCAATATCAGTCCGATGGAGCCCCCAGGTAATGTCTTGTAGGCATCTGTACTCTCGGAATACCTAGGTACAAGCCAAAAGGTCGAGAACTTCGCGTTTCGACCTTCGAGCTATCAGACGCTCGGGGTTAGAAGGGTTAGGGTTTTCTGTATCACATGTTCAGAGGACAGGTGCGCAAGGATGCTGCGAAACAGAAAGCTGATTCGAGCCCGGATCTTCCTTTGAAAACTGCTCCAGCGTCCGACCTCGAGCTTTCACATGCGGTCACAAACACAGGCGTGGCCATTGAAAAGGAGGACGAACACATGACAATGGATGAGAAGGATCGTATTTTATTCAGTCTAATTAGAACATCTAGCACATGTTAAAAAGCACGTGAAGATCCTGATGATGGTACGTCAGCAGCTGCAGACGTGACAACCTGGCAATTCGAAGCATGTGGAGGGACGGTGATTTCAGGTCTCCAAGGTGATTGGTTTTTTCGTCAACGTGTACGCCTCCCTCCTTCTCAAGCCTCACTTCACGAATGAGGTGTGCTTGAGAGGGAAAGGAAGCGCCGGTCTCGGTAAGAACACAGCGAAATATTGTTGTTCATCATCTGAGCGGTGCGAAGTAGAGATAGAACGTACCATGGATTAAATTGCTATGCTAGTATGGACACGCTCCAACGCAAAACCTCATGCAAGTGGGAAGAGTTCCGCAAGGAGACGGCAGCTCATGAAGGTGGGTATATCTGCTTGGATTGTTAGCGAAGCTCTTCGCTATGATCGAGTTGCCTCGCGCCAGACTGATCAACTTCAGAGATTTTGATTTTCGTGTTTGTTTTGTAATTCTTCACTGAAGTTGCAGCAGAAAGGGTTGACATCATGAGATGAAGTCGAGGCGGAGGAAGGGATGATAATCACGTACCTTGACAAAGTCATCACGCAGGACATCATCATCACGTAAGTCACTAGATACCTGTCAGTAAGACTTCCGAGAAGAAGATCCATGATCGACAAGATTGTGCAAGCTCTGCATTCAGGCTAAGGTTGAGTCAGTGATTGTTCTTATGGACTCGAAGATCTTCGGGACATACCTCATTAAATCAGAATTTTCAGTGTAATGTACGTTCATAACAGCCTACGGTCGTTTACACCGTAGGCCGTTCAAACAGTGTGAATAGTTGTTCATCATTGCAGAGGCGGGAGGGCGTAGGAAGAATCGATGCTAACCTATCGACCATTGTCAGCTTCTTGCTTTGGATGAGTAGCAATTCATGGCTCGACAATGCAGGGCAAAGATCAGTCGACGCTTTCTCAACAATCAAGGCTCCGACCGAACACCCACGAGGGTTTGTACGCCCTCGCTTTTTGCGGATGCCGACCGAAGACTTGGTCTGTCCGCCCGTTGCGTTGTAGGTCTCATCGTGGAAGGGAAAGTGGTATTGAGAGGATGATAATGTACCTGAAAGGCTTGTTAGTGCTATGCTCGCAGAAACTATGCCAATAATGTAATCGTGATAAGAGCGTGTATGTCAGACAAGGCTGAAACTTAGTTTGACAACATTCAACATGATATATTCATGTTCGAGGAATGCCATTTGTCACAATATCATCAATCGGAGGGAAGGGGAGGAACGATATGAATCGGATGTCGTACCTTTTACAACATGAGATCGTGTGATAGGACCGAGGAGTCCCGAGTACGGATGGTAGCCCAGATACGAGATCATGGATCATGTATTCTACCTGAGATGTATTGTCAGCCAACGGCCTAATCCGCATGCACTGTTGCATAAAGATCAAAGACCACAAGTGGTCAGAGTAATTCTAGAGTTGTATAGTTCCTTCATGACGCTATAGGAATTGGATTGTTCGTGATATAACATCCTTTGGTGGCCGTTTCGAGGGAAGGGATGGGGTACCATACCTGTTAAGGTGAATTGTCGCGAGAGAATAAGTGCATGCATACCCGCACATCGAAGCGCATGGCAGCTGCCAACCACACAAAGACTTCATCTCAGTCAAGCTCTTCAAACTCAAGTGGAAGAAAAGGCGTTGGCATTGCCATGGCTTTCGAATCAGCGAGAAGCGTGATGAGGGAAGGACGTCCTGAATTTGAGGAAGAGAAATCTTATACCAAGCGGCGGCGTAAGCGGAGGTGCCGCCCGACTTTGCCAAGAGATTTGGGGAAAGTGAATGCACGCGACCGCGTGAGGGGTTCGCGTCACAGCTTGACGCGACTTTCGGCTTGTCTTGGTGATGACGATCTGACCAAACAGAGTCGTCGCTCTGCACCACAACAGCTCTGGACCTATCCACTGAGCCTTCTTCACGCAAATCGTCGCTGCATTCAGCATGGAGGGCGAAGAGCGCCCGGGCATCTTCGAGGATGTCCGCTACACCATCATTCCAAGCGATGACCTGACCGATGATCAGACCAAGCTGGTATAGCCCTCTACAACGCGTGATCGTGAACGCTTGCTGACCCATCCGCAGCTCCGCGAGACCCTCGATGAAGAAGGCGCTGTTTTCTCGCCTCTCGGCGACCATGGCAATATTGCAGACCTGCACGAACTTACGCATATCATCTCTACCCATATCGACTTTCCCGATTATTCTCGCGCAGTCGACCTCGCCGTCGATGTTGTCAGGCCCGTGTGGGTGCAAGTCAGCATCAAAAAAGAGAAGATGACAAACGCAAGGCCGTTCAGCCCAGATCCGAGCCAATACTTCCATGACGTTGTTCTCACATCCGCAAACCTGCCCGAAGGCGACAAGGAAGCTATCATGGCCGGTGTTCTTGCACTTGGTGGGCAATTCAGCAACCCGCTCACGAAGCTATGCACACACATCGTCACGACGGACGAAAATCACGATAAATGTATCATTGCAAGGACAAAGGGAATGAGCTGCAAGATCCTGCTGCCTCACTGGTTCGATGTTTGCCTCAAGCTCGGCAAGAAGATCAATGAGGGCCCTTATACTTTTCCTGACCCCGAGATCCTGAGGCACGATCACGAGAGACCGCCAAAGGCTATTCCGTCACCACACCTTGAGGATGCAAGCACAGCTCAACCCTTGCACGCGCCTGAAACCTCGCCTCCGTCTTCGCCTTCTGCTGCACGCAAGAGTCTGAATGCTTTCTCAAATAAGCGGATCTTTCTCTGCAAGGATCTGGAGCTTAGCAAGCATCTCCGTGGCACCCTGGAGGCCATTGTAAAGCAAGGAGGCGGGTCTCTATCTGACGACGTCACGGACGCCGATGTGTACATTGGACGTTATCGTGAGGGACGTGATTACGTCCTAGCATCTCGTGCCCGCAAGGAAGTTGCCAGTCTGGCTTGGTTGTACCACGTAATCAATCGAAACCATTGGACGTCCCCGACCAACAAGCTGCTTCATTATCCCGTCCCGAAGGAGGGCTTGCCTGGATTTTCGAACATGAAAATCAGTGTGTCGAACTACTCAGGAGAGGCCCGGATCTATCTGGAGAACCTGGTCAGGCATTGTGGCGCTGAGTTCACGAAGACATTCAAGCAAGACAACACCCATCTGATCACCGCGCACGAGAACAGCGAGAAGGTCGAAGCCGCCAAAGAGTGGGGTATCAATATCATCAATCACCTCTGGCTGGAGGAAAGCTACGCCAAATGCACCGTCATGCCACTGACTGTACCGAAGTACACCATATTCCCTACTCGCTCTAACTTAGGTGAGGTCTGTGGGAACATGGCACTGGATCTGCAAGCAGTGGAACGCAAGTTTTTACCCAAGGAAGCAACTCCTTCTAAGACATCGGATAAATCATCACCTCAGAAGGCGTCAAATGTTACGACCGATGCTACTAGCCACACAATGTCCGATCATGAAGAACGCTCAGAAGAGCCAGCAGGCGCCGAGAAAGTCGTCGAGCCCGACGAACCTGAGGAACCCAAAACCGTCAAAAAGCGTGTCGGTAGGCCAGCGAAGACCACTCTTGCAACGCCACGCCCTGCTTCTGATGAAAAGGAGAACGAGTCGCCGATCACTAGTACTGGTCGGGCGTCGAAGATGAAGGCTGTGGGCAAGCTCTCCCTTGCAGCTGAGGACATGGCATTATACGACCGTGAGATGAAGCGCAAAGGCGGCCTGCTGCACGGAGGTCGCAGGTCAAGCCATCACGAAGAAGGCTCGCCAGCGCCTGCAGCCCATCCAGCCAAGAGGCAGAAGAAACGAACGAGTGATGAGAATACTTACGACGTGACGGCACAAGGCAGTGATCTCAGTGACGGTGAGACACAGAAGCCGACGAAAGCGGCAAAGAAGGCGAAGACCGCGAAGGAACCCAAAGACAAGAATCCTAGTTTGCCGCCAATAGTTCACAGAATGATGGTTACGGGCGATGAGCGGTGGGTTGGGAAGCCGAGGAAGGAAGACGAGGACAGAAAGACGCTACGCGCACTCGGCGTTCAGTTGACCCAAGACCCAAAGGATGTCGACATCCTCGTTGCCCCGAAAATGCTACGCACACCGAAATTCGTCTGCGCCCTGGCCTCTGCGCCTCTTGTTGTCGACACTAAGTATCTTGACACAGCACTGAAGCAGAAGAAACTAGCGGAGAACCCAACAATCTTACAGGACCGCGATGCCGAGAACAGAATGGGCTTCTCTCTCGCAGATGCACTTGAGAGGGCCAAGATCAACAACCGCAAACTCTTCCGGGGCTGGAGCATCTTCGTCACACGCGATATTCCAGGAACCTTCGACACATTCAGTTCTATCATATCCCTCAACGGCGGCAAGCCATTGATGTACCAGGGCCGCACGGGCACCACGCTCCCGAAGCGGAGGCTGAAAGACGATCCAAATGCAGGCGGTGAAAGCCAACATCAGGGTGGCGAAGAAGAGTTTGATTATGTCTACCTGGTATCCGGTATTAGTGAGGCGGAGAAGAAGCTGTGGAAGCCTTTCTCGGAACTAGCGGCCAAGCAAGGTCTCGAGGCGAGGATCGTGAAGGCAGACTGGCTACTACATGCGGCCATGAGCCAACAGATCTCATGGAAGGACACTTGGGATTTGACAGAGGGTGCATCTTAAGCCAGAGTGTGTTGCCTGATGTTGATGCACTTTCTGTCCTCTCTGCATTTTCGGCTTGACTCTTTGGCATGGTCGGCACAGCGGTCTTTGCATGATTCTGACGACTTTTGGTTTTCCAGCGTGGCGCAGGAGGATCTCTTCTGGTAGTTTTCACGTTCCTCATACCCCGTTCGTGAAGAAAATATTTCCTTAGCTCTCGACCTTCACTTTCCTCATCTGATCCGTGATCGCATCCTCGCCCTCGTCCTCGTCGTCCTCTCCACCCTTGCCGGCCAAGCCTTGCTCCCAGAGCTGCTTTCCCGTGAGTCTCTTTTCTTCGGTCTTACCCCTGCTCTTCTTCTTCTCTTCCGCCTCCGCCTGTTCTTTCTGCCTCTGCTTCAACTCTGCCATTTCCTTCTTGAAGTCGGCCTGCCACTTCTTGAATGACTCCGGTGTCACCTTCTCGCCCTCAAACTTCCTGTTCTCCTCTTCCTCCGCCTTCCTCATCTCCTGCTCGTGCGCCTCGTTGACAGCATTCTGCCGCGAGACAATGAGCGATTCCGCCTCGTCCTTCAGCGTCGAGTACAAAGTGAACACCATAGCCATGCCCATGTTCTCCTCAATCGTAGGCTGCAGCGCCTCCAGCAAGCGGGCCTTGTCGTCTTGAATGTCGAGGTGCTCATGCTTGGGCGCATTCGGCGGCGCAGTGATGTCCAGCGTGGGTGCTTCGTCCGGGTATGCTTCGCCGTATCGCACGTTCAGGAGGATGGTCGGGGGCTCATCATCTTCTTCTCGCGTGGGGATGTCCAGCTGCATCGATATGCGGTATTCGGTCTCGCTGACGTCTGTGATTTCCTCAGGGAAGATTGAGTCGAGGACCTCCCGCTCCTCCTGCTGCTCTTCGCGACCCATGACTGATTGGAGTGTTCGGAAATGTGGAAAGTATGCGGCTAGCTCAACGCGAAATCTTGGAATTGCACCTGTATGTGCAAAAGCGAACAGTGAGCGGTCGTATAAGCTTCTCGTTCAACATGTACAGCAGCCTTTCTACGCCCGCTTGAATCAGGTGGGATGGGCTCACAGCAATCTTGTCGCCGACCGCTGGCACTCCTTATCGATAAGGAGCTCGGCTGGGAAATCTTCGCTACCGCCCGCTTTCACGACCTCTACCAAATTTTTGCTCCTCACTCTTGCGACCCATATCGGAGATTACTGCAATATACAAAATATCGTTACAACAGCAAAAGAATTGCTATGGCAAAATCCAAGCCTAGCAAAACAGACAGCAAAGCTCGCAAGCAAGCCAAGAAGATGGCCACCAACGAAACGCCCGAGCAGCTCTACGCCTCTGCGTTGACCTTTGTCGAGCAGTCGCAGCCTCTGGAGGCTCTTCAGCAGGCTCAAAAGCTTTACAATGCTGTTCAGAATCAGTCTGTCACTCAGGCTCTTCCGGCGCTGAACCTCCTCGGCGAGATCTGCGTTGAGTTGGGAGAGATTGAGATGGCCAAGGGTTACTTTGAGCAGGCTGTCGCGCTTGACCCCCAGGGCACTGTTGGTGGAGCTCTTGCCGACGGCGCGGAGAAATTCCTCTGGCTCGCGCAATTGGCGGATGAGGGTGGCAAGCAGAGTGTGGCATGGTTCGAGAAGGGTGTGCAGTGTCTGCAGAACGAAATTGCCGCGCTGGAGTCTGGGCAGGCTATCGACTTGGACGAGGAGTCTCTGCTCCTACTGAGAGTGGAGAAGAAGCGCAAGCTGGCCAATGCGCTCTGCGGCATTGTAGAGATCTATATGACCGACTTGTCTTGGGAGGATGATGCTGAGGCGCGGTGTGAGAACTTGATTACGCAGGCCATGGCTGCCGAAGACGAGACCAGCCCGGAAATTCTGCAGACCTTGGCTTCCGTGCGACTATCTCAGGAGAAGAAGGAGGATGCACAGGCGGCGCTGAAGCGGTCTATGGGAGTGTGGAAGGATCTGGATCCTGAAGACTCGGCCGTGCCTGACTTTGCGACGCGAATTTCACTGTCTCGGCTACTGATGGAGGCTGAATTGGAGAGTAGCGCCATGGACGTGCTGGAGAGATTGGTCCTGGAGGACGATCAGAGCGTGGAAACTTGGTATCTTGGAGGCTGGTGTCAGAACTTGATTGCCAAAAAGACGGAACGCGGCGAATCTGGACCCGCAGGCGCTCAGATGACCGATGCGGAGCATGAGTCGAACCTGGGAGCGATTTACAAGGGTAGCAGGCGTTGGTTGAAGACGGCCCTAAGGCTGTATAAGCTTGTAGAGTACGAGGATGAGCGGTTGAAGCAGCATGCGGAGGAGCTCGTGGCTGGATTAGATGAGATGTTGGGTGCGGAGAAAGAGGGCGAAGAGGATGCGGACGACCAGTGGGAAGATGAATGGGAAGGCATCGAGGATGACGAGGACGATGCTCAGGACGGTGCCGACACTGAGATGAAGGACTCGTAATCTCTGACCAAAACGTATCACTCACGACAGAAGTCACGTGTGCTTCATCTTCGAGCTGTGGAAGTCTGAAAGAACCAGGATCATTGACTAGCACTAAACAGCCATCTAATATGTCGCCTCTATATTCTTCTTGTCGATATACGTGCAGGCTCTTCGCCCTCTGCCTGCCTCGAGACTCAGGCAACTTGACCACGCACCTCCGCCAAACCAAATGATCGCGTGATGCTTTCCTACATTGGTCGCAGAAACCACACCAGCTCTTGAAAGAAGAGACTCTCGGCGGAACCGCCAGATCTTGCAACAACACCGTTTCGGCCCATGGTTTAAACCGCAGTGCTTCTCCACATCCCAACCGATCCTTCCGGAAGCTACGCCAGGACCTTCTTTCTAAGCCAGTCAATCTAGAGGTCAGCAAATATCGGGTACTTGTGACTTTCTCCCACCTCCACACGGGATGCGAGGCTGCAGTGCACGCGTGACTATGCGTGCTGAACGTGCGTCGGTGCGTGTCGCTGGCCTAAGGTTCGGCGCCGTGGGGACTTCTTGTGGGCCAATGTTTCAACGGACGTCGTGAAGATGCTGGTCGCTGTTGATGGAGTTTGTACCACTTTCAACGGCCGGGATGAGTAGGTGTGGCGCGTGTCATCCAGGAAGTTTGGCAAAAGTCATTTGGGAGGTTCTGGACACCTCGCCGGCCCCGCCGAATCACACGAAACATGACGAGTACTGCACTGCACTAACGCGGCCAAGGCACTGGGATTCTCGCAGACCAACCAATGCCTAACCGGTAGGAAGGAGACGCTGCTGCTCACTCAAGTTCCAGTGACGGCCACATCAACTGCAGCCGGCAACCCGGACACAACCCAAGCCATCTCCGTAAGGGGCCTGCGAAATGCTTGGACGCTCGCGGTGTCGCTGGAACGAGCGCGAGTCTTGAGACAAGGTGTGGTGGCACAAGGCCTGATGCGATAGGGCTAGCGCACATTCCAGCGCTCTCCCCGACTGAGTGCGCCCCGGCAGCTCGCCGACAGGCCCCATCACGCATCGCCATCCTTGGTGGCTCTTATAAGGTTTGCGGCACTGCCGCCCGGCGATCGAGTCGGCGTTGCAGAGGGCGATGCGTATGTGTAGCTCAACTGCTGAAGATGCAGGTTGTGCCGACCTGGGACGTCAAGCCGTTGCCCAGCTGAGCACACCATGAGCGTCTGGGTGTAGCTACGCGCTCGATCGTTCGAAGAGTACAGACAATCTGAGGCACACGTTTGGCTGCAAGCCTCCATGGGCCAGATGGCTGGTAGCCAAACAGCAACGCGATCCGAGCGCCCCAATCGTGGCTCCGACGCAGGTATCCGGCCGGGTGGCAACAGATCATGCTGCGTTCGCAGATGGTGCACGCAGGTACAGGCCAAATCTCCCTCATTCCATGGCTACAATAGCGATGAACTCGCGAGCAAGATGCTAAAATTGACTTGGCTTGAGCAAAGGCTTCGGCCGGTCCCCGTGGGCAGACGCGAACGGGGTGTGGGAGGAATGCGGCTGCGAAGCCTTCCTTTGTGCAACAAACACAAGCATGCGGACCGCCATTCTTGAGCTCAAGCGCCGGATAAACGCTGAATACACGTTCGGCGCACGATCCATACCTTCACAATAGGCTTCTGGGGTCCATATGACTGCTGCACGTCAACCACGCAGCGCTGCGAACCGTGTCCAGCATGACCGACAAGACCTCTGCTGCCTCGCCGGACACGGCCAAACATCAGACAGCGTCACGCTGTCTTTGGGCTAGATCCGTCCCACACAGGAGGGTGTGGCGCGGATGGCCGTGCATCCTGGCTGCACGAGTGAGAGTGGCCATTCGGGCAGTATGGATCTCTGGAGTAGCGCCAACGCTCGCGCAAGGATGACTTGCTGAAGTGAGAGCGCTGAGAGCAGCTATATCTCTCCGCCGACCACTGCAATCGGTATCCTGCGAAGCGCTGTGCGAGTGGTGCCTTTCCGAAAGCGGCCATCTGAGACTCACAGCGGGCCTGGGCTCAAGACACCCACGGATGCGGCGAGAGTCGTCCGTCTTCAGCATCAAGCTCGCTCTCGTCCAGATCGCTATGCTGGTCAGCGATGATATCTTTTGCTACAAGTACTTTTCCTGTTACCTGACACAAAGGATCTTGTGTGAACTCTCTTTCGCTTCCTTTCCTGTCTCTTGCCTCCTTGCCAGCTTCTTTCGCCATCCCGAGACAAAGCCTCGTACAGACAACGACAGCAGCAAAGAATCTCCCGCCGAACGGATCGCCAAAGCACACTCCTTGTGTGCTGTCGTGTGATTGCAGCAAAGGTGAGTGGCCCATTCTTTGCAACCAGTAGACAAAGTCTCTCGCAGCGGCAACGTGCACCACGCATGCCGGCAACCTCTGGTGCTGCATGAAGTTCCGCATACATGCGCGCGAGACAAACTGCTTCATGAAATGTTAGCAATGAGTTCATACACTTACAAGACATGCATCAGGACGTCAACGAAGCTTTTGTGCTCCATCGACTCTCCTGGATCGGTGAAAGTCCATTCAGCAATTTCAGCACTGACAGATATCACCCCCCAAGATGACCATGGCTTCAACGGAGACTGTGACCCAAGGCCGCGGACCTGGCGACGATTACGGGCTCGGTGCTATCGCAGAGCACAATGCAGCCGGTACCGTGCAGTTCCCGCAACATACGGAACACTCTTCCAAAGGCCTGGGGATTTATGTAAGTGCGCTGCTGTTCTCAATTCTGACCATCGCTTACGGTTCCTTAGCATGATGGATATGCTCCAGCTTACCAGGATGGACAATACTACGTCCAAAGCCCACCGACCCCCAGCCCGAGCGATGGCATCCGTACCAGAAGTGGCCGGACCACGAGAAGGACCGACTCCCCCTTCAGCACTAGCAAGTCTCGCATGTCCATGTCACCGATCGGCAAGTCCAAGAAGGCCAAAAAGAGCAAGCTCGATAAGGCAAAGACGCCGCATCTGACAGCACCGCTCTCCGTTCTGACCAAGGATATGGATGTCCCTCTCAAAGACATGGACGAATGGGTCAATCGTCCTGCAGAAGTCCGACGTCAAGAGGTGGAGAAGCGCAACGGATATGTCACCCGTCCGATGAACTCTTTCATGCTTTACCGCTCAGCCTACGCCGAACGCACCAAGCAGTGGTGTCTCCAGAACAATCACCAGGTCGTCTCTTCCGTTTCTGGTGAAAGCTGGCCCATGGAGCCACCAGAGGTCCGCGAGCAATTCAACGAGTGGGCCAGAATCGAGCGCGCCAACCATGCTGCCGCGCATCCAGACTACAAGTTCTCTCCTAGCAAGACCTCTAGCAAGCGCCGTAAGGACGAAGACTCCGACGAGGACGAGCCCGACGGCCTGGACGACCCGGACGGAGAGTATCGCGGTGGCCGCAGCGTTCGACAGCGGAGGCAAATCATCAAAGACGACCCATCTCTTCTTCCGAGCAGCCACGGCTTCGAGTCGACCCCGTACTTCGGTCAACAAGGCCCAGGCTACGAGCATGCCCAGTACCAGTATGTCACTAGCGGTCGCCCTCTGCCCTCCAATGTCGCCTACGACCACAACGGCTTGCAATACAATCCTCAGACCGGCGCATACATCCAGCCCACGGTCCCTGCGCAACCTCAGTACCAGTATGCCGTGCAAGAGCCGCTCCCGCCGCGCGCTCCCACACCGCAGTCGCTCGGCACGTACGGGCTACCCAGCGGCCAGCCGCAAGAAGTCTTTGCGAGCTCGCGGACCTCGACGCCCATGCAGCAATACAATCAGTATGGGCAGGCCATCTACCCGCAGTATCAGTACCAAGCGGGCTACCAGTCCGCCGCGCCGCAGCTGTACGAGCACCAGCAGTATCTTCAGGCGCAGCTCCAGCCCGCTCATGCCATCGATCCGTCGCTGGAAATTATGCTTGGCGACGCGGCGGCGGGCGTGCATGCGGAGTCACACTTTGAGACGGCCCTCGGTGACATGACGGCCGGCGAGCTGGGCGAGTTGGAGTATTACGACCAGCAGACGAGTCCGGATGCCACTTTAGCGCCGACCTGGTCACCGACAGACGGGCTGAAGTAGAGAGTGGCGAGCGCGCTGTGATGTGTGTGAGAGTCCTAGACTGATAGATGAAGTGCCGTGCTCTATCGTTCTGCTTTTTGTATATGCCTTCCGCATAATAAGTCCTCAACTCTTTCGTGTTCGAATGAAGCAAATTCAACACCCCACCGAGATCATCCCTGGAATCTCATTGAAAGCTCAATCAGCGAACCCACCGCAACTTATACCTTCCGATCCCGCCGACAATGTCTTTGTCCGCCGAGTTACACACACGGCAACGCGCATGCTCACGTGATCCCGTGCTCCGTTTTGACGTCTCACAGATTGCTTGAAAGGTCAAGTGATGCGCAGGAACCCTTGCAAGTGGCAGCAGCCCGAAACTGGCGGCGGACGAGTTGACGTGAAAGTTAAGTTTAGCAGCTGAAAACGGCGGCCTCGCGTGGACCGCAAGGCTGGCCTAGCCGCGCATGGGATCCGGTCTATAACGGGCTCTGATATCAAGAGATGAGCCGGGTCAAAATCATCTATCGCGACCTGCCCATCAGTTGATAACGAGTAGAATGCAGCATATGAGAACAGGTAGCAAGACAGTTTCTGTGGATTCAGAGTGAGGGGAGCATGTCTGCGACTGCCATCGCGGTTTCTCCTACATTCGAACAGAAGCATTCGGAGGATGCATTGAAACATCTGATTACGTTTCAACGCATGTGCACGCTTCGGCAGACGTGCGAATCCGACCAACGGCGTTTCAATATCTACGCGGCCAGGGCTAATCCACATTTTCGGCGGCATTTCCTTGGACGTATTGGCATTCCGCGGTATTCACCTCGTCGGAGCTAACGGACATGAGTGGCCTCCCAGACAACACGTTCTTGGTCGACACATATTCGCGGCGATGTATAGGGCATTTCCGAATGGCTTCGCTTGTCGTAGTCATTTTCTTGCGTCCTGCGCCGAGTCTTCGAATGACTGCCCAGTCCTTTGAAGCAGAGAGTATCTGGCCTTCGCCAAATCTCCATTGACGGCGCTAAATTTTCCGCTCGCGAGCATTCGTACCGCGCTAGGTACATCTGCTCTTCCGAATTACTCTTGACGCGTCCGCGATAGCCCACGAAAGCCCACTCCTCATCGAAAGGAGCAGCCTTACCCCGGGACAATCAGCCCTCAGCGCCATCCGCCCGCCGCTTCTCCTCCCTGACCCTCCTCTTCTCCGCCCTCCTCTCCACTCTCTCCCTCTCAAAAGCCTCCCTCTCCCGATCGACGATCCCCTGCATCTTCTCCGCCATGGCAACATTCTTCGCCAATTCGATATTGATGTACGCCTGCGTCTGATCAATCGATTCCTCTAAAGCCCTGGCCCAGCTCGGCTCATCTGCGTTGATCTTCTGCCCAAGCTGGTCAGCAGTAATGCTGTCCCAGAGGTCCTCGTACCGCGCGAACTCAGCCTCGTGGCCGAGCGTGATGCGGCGGTCGTGCCGGCGCTGGCGCTGCTCGATTCGATTGCCGATGAAACCGGAGAGATTCTCTGGCTGGGGCTTCTTGATGCGCAGCACGGGGACACGGTTCGCGGAGAAGAGCACGGGGACATGGCGTCTGCCAGAGAGCTGAGAAAGCGGGTGAGGACGCGAGAAGAGCTCAGATTCGGGCTTGGGCGCTGCGGTATTGTGCTCGTCTGACTGAGGCGATTTCATTTCCTTGCTCTTTCGCTTGCCTTTTGGCAGAGGGGCTAGAGGAGGAGCAGACTTCACCTTCGCTGGAGCCCGGGCCAGCAGCGAGGTGAGGTATTCGGTGCTGCTTTCATCGCCGGCGGCAGCGGCGTCTAGGTGGTCGATAGCTTCATAGCCGGCTTGAAAGGCGAGCTTCAGCCGGCGGTAGCTGTGCAGGTGGATCGTCTGCTTGAAGCGGTTGCGGATGATGTTTTGCAGCTCATTTTGGGATGTGGTAGGTAGGGGTGCAGCGCGAGATTGCTGGAGCAGAGCTCGATACAACGCGATCGCGCTGATCCGGTGGGCGCTCACATGGCGAGGGACGAGAAATTTCGGCATAGACTGCTACTTAGCCATGCGAAGTCGTTTGGGGTAGGCGGACTTGAGAGTAAGTAGAGAGAGAGAGGACTGGGGAAGCTCTAATGGGAGGTATCAACGGCCTTGGCACACTGTCACGTGCAAGTACCTCAATTATTGCCGATTATACAAATACATGTCTACAAGATGTCGCAAAAACGTAGAGACGCGCTGATTGGCGTAGTCGCATCCAGCGCGAAGAAAAAAAGGAATCCCCGGAGGTCTGTTTGCTCCTCTCCGGCCGCGCATTGATAGCAACCCATTCCCACTATGCGTCGAACACGAACGCACTCACCACATCGCCTTCTTTATAGCCAAGTTCCTCCAACGTCTTGTTCTCCGACCAGACCTTGCCCAAATACATCAATCTCACCTTCCTGGACCCAATCTTCTCTTGCACCTCCCTGTAGACCACCGCAGCAGTCTGCCCCATACCAACACTGACACTAACATCCATCCCACGATCGCTCAGCCTCGCCCTCACAGTAACCCTCTCGCCCAGATCCTCCTCTCTCCCCTTCCCCTTCTCCCCCATCACCACATCCTCCTGGCCGCTCTTCTCCTCCTCTCCCTCTTCCTCAACAACATCCTCCGGATCCGCAACCACCCACGCCGGAATCTCATACTTCACGCCCCTCTCATCAAACACCCCGCCCGCTTTCTTCTCCCGGCCATTGCTCCGCACCTGCTTCCCAACCGCCACCCTTCCATCAGGCACATTCAGCCCGACCGCATCCACAATCCCCTGCGCCTGCGCGACGTCGCCGCGCCGCAGGCACTCGCACGCCAACTTCAGCGCGCTCCACACCTCCGCGCTGCCCGTCACACGGGTGTCGAAGAAGGCCTCACGCTCGGACTCGAGGAACCGCCGGGTCCAGGGCGGGGTGGAAGGGCTGTTGGGGAGTGGAGAGGGGGGCCGCAGGGGCTGGTTGGGGCGCGTGGAAGAGGCGGTGCGGGAGGGAGGGTCGGAGGGCGAGGATGCGGGTTGGTTTATCGCGGCGCGGGAGGAGTTGTGAGGGAGCGAGGTGGCGTTGGGGGGTTCATTGTTGCTGGTTGATGTGCTGGGGCGGGAGGCAAAGCAACCCTGGAGGAGAAGGGGTTAGGTCGGTGACTTTGTGAGAGGGAGGTGGGGATGGGAAGGGCGGTGAAGGTACCATAGGCTATGAGATCAAAGTCGCGAATGCGCCTCGCGATCGCGTTCGCAGCAGCGACGTTTCGTGGGTGGGGATACGGCGAAGCGAGCGAGTGGGCGTGTTTCAAGTGGTGTAGTCGATTGTTTCAGCAGGATGCGGGCGCGCTGATTACGATTATGATATATGGTGTTGCAGCAAAAAAAGACGGTTTGAGTGATGGACAGGCGAGGTGAAAAGCGCTCCTCTCGCTCGCCAACTCGCGCATGCGTTCTAGCCCTTCACTGCACAGAGCGGCGCAGCAGCGAGATGACATCGACGCCTCGAAGCCTCAGGGCACCGATCCGCAGGGTCCCTCGGCAACGTTGTCCGCGGACTACACACTTCACCCCTCACTAGCCTTTTGGATGGCTCACGTCTGTATTGCACATATACGCATTGAGAGTAAACATGAAATGGATTTGATTTCGAATATTTTGGAGCACTACCGCTTGTCGTTCATCGAGCGAAACGTCGTTACATCACGACGACTTGCTCCTTGTTCATTTCCGCTAAACGCATCAATCCTTGGACCTTCGGCAAGGAAACCCATTTGTTTTCGGAGCCTTGCACAACGACCCGTGTACCATATACTGAGCAACATCTGAAGGAGCAAGCGCACGCAATGTCCAATGAAGTAGTTGTAATAAAGCCTTTCGCATAGCCTTCTATCCACGACGAGATGCAGTAAAGCAGCGGCAACTAAACCAGTCAAGAGGAAAAGATGAGGCAGGCAGAGAGAGTCACGATAAGGCCGCGACTCAAAAGGTTACGTGAGTCCTCTTACACTCCGACCACAGTTTCCGTTAGACCACTACAACGTCTCAGTTCCCCCCGGTGAAAAGTTCGTAAGCAATGTTGTTGATCTGGTTGCAGCTGCCAAAGACCAGATTAGAGAGTGTGCAGGTGCTGCCGACTAGAAGCGAGCCCTTGCAGCCAACTCGCGTGATGCATGATACACAACAGTCGTACGGACAGTCTCCGTAATCACGTCGGTCTCCTGGGCCAAAGTCGTGGTATCCGTTTCTGTGGCAAACGCTGTTATGGTCTCAGTGACAGCAGCCGGCGTGACAGTGGTTTCCGGCGTCTTCGTCACAACTTTGAACCAAGGGAAAGGAATGGTCAATACCTGCGAGGCTGTCTTCACCGGAGACACAGCCTTATTGCCGTACCCTATCGTGCATTAGACAAGAGGCACGATAGAAGCAGCAGCGACAACCCATGGAGAAAGCAGAGCGGTGACGTAATTGGCACGCATTTTGAAAATCAAGTTGGACAATGCTGACGTCGCTGGACGTGCGATGAGCTGGGACCCAAAACAACTCGGGGCGACCCGCTGCATTCGAGCTCTTTTATCTACAATTGAAGCGTCGACGAAATACTCAGCTCGTCATGACCTTTGTCTCGATCAAGCCTAAGCGCTGACAGAGCCAAACGGATTGAGACATGGTGTAGTTGAACGCCGGCCATTCGGCGAGGAGATCGAGTTCGTTCTCGATTCGATGGAGCCTAGAATGGGAGGGCATTCGAGACCGATGCGGATAAGCTCTTGCTAAACGTCGGCGCAGTCGGTTATCAACCACTTGGCTTTGAGAGCCCGTCGCTGGATCAGGAGGCCCTTTTTGGTGGCGGCGCCAATTGCAGGATAGGCGAGAACCGCAGAGGACGAATGGAACAACGTACCAGATGTTCGAGCCGCATTCGTGGCGCGCTCTGTAGTACTCAGTTTTCCGCAACGCTACGAGAGTATGGGGAGCGAGTTCGCATCTATCATGCTCTCCTTGAGGCCTTGACCGACACTGCTGCAGTCATCGGGGCTGCGCCAATGGAGCTTCCAAGTCGACTCCCTCAGTAAGCGGCTTGCCGTATCCCTAAGAGGACGTGTGAACGAAGCATTGCGTTTGGAAGCTTTGCCCCGGCGGCAAAGCAAAAGCTGTTAACAAGTAGCTTAAGGTATTACCTTAGCTATACTGGCACCAGCCAGCCGCGTCTCACGAAGTGTCCGTCGGCAACAATTGCAACATCCCGACTACCTCACATAGCAGTCTCGGCGGCGCACTACCCTACACAAACAATCCCCCGGCCGGACTCCAAACCTTGCATTCGCACAGCAAAACGTCCCACATAAGCGGCGTCGACGCCGAAGGCAAGTAATCAAGATCTACTAAACCCAGCTCGTTAGATGGGACGTAATATAAGCCAGTCGTGGACTGCTGCATCCGCTGAAACTCGCGCTTGCCACCGAACGTATTCTCGAGCCCTTTGTCGAACTTCCGCGAGCCTCGATGTCCATCCAGCGTGCCCTAATCTCCTCTGAGCGCTCAAAGTTGAGTAGGACCTCAAGGCAGCCATGAAGTAACAACGTCCCTCGTAGCCTCCGTCGTCCGCCGAGCCGTCCCAGCACCGCAGCAGAATCCAACCCATGCGCTTCGCATCGCAAGCCCGCGTCCAGCCTCCACAGCAAAAAGTGACTTTGAGCCCACCTGCGAGTCGTTTGGGGCAAGCAATAGCAGACTTGGCCGCGTGTTCCGAACTTACCTACCTTACCCTGCTAAGCAGAGTCCGAGCCTTACCTTGCGTCCGCAAAGCCAGTGTCCAGCTTTCCACGGCAGAGCCCGTTGGATACTCATGGTTCGCTTAATATTACCCTTCGGGCGAAATCCAGACACGCACAAGCAGTGCGATCGATCTTGCACAATCAACATCACGAAGCGCACAAGAGCGCCTCACACACGAGGCATAGGTAGATAGACTCAGCTCCCACGACAGGCAAAAAGGTTCGCACAAACATTTGGGCGGGAAAAAGAAAAACAAAAGAGAAAACTCATTGAGAGACCAGAGACAGCAGACGCGACAGAACCCTTTTGTATTACCACATTAACCATCTCTACCGTTATCAAAGGAGGAGTCGGAAGCACCCGATTAAAAGAAAACAAGCATAGCATAATGAAGGGAATGCTGCAAGCAGGTTCAAGTTAAAAAAAAAAAAGCAGTCAGGGTATCTTGTGCGTAAGGGGCTAGTCTGCCCTTTTTTTGCAGTAAAGCAACCACAAAAAAACGGAGAGACGGGTTTCCCAAAAGCAATCGGTCCAAAAACAAACGAACACGTGAACGCGGCAGACGCATTAAACATCAAGAGGCGAGAGGGGAGGGGACGGCGACGAGGTCGTCGGCGCGCCGAGAGATCGGTCAGGCATACTAAGCGCTGGCGGCGACGGCCGGCGTGGGCTGGTTGACGACGGCCTCGGGCTTGTTCTCCTCAGTGGTGGTGGCGACGGCCGGGGTGGCGGTGGCACGCTCCGCGACGGTCTCCGGGGCGGTGGCGACGGCGGGCTCGGTCTCGTCGGCCTTGTTGTCGGCGACAACGGGAGCGGCGGTGGTGGTCTCCTCCTCGACCTTCTTCTCGGTGGAAGTGGGAGCGGCGTTCTCCTTCTTGGGCTGCATGCGGTTCAGGGCCTTGCTGGCGCGGCGGCCGAGGTTGCCGAGCATGGAAGAGCGCTTGTTGCCGTTGGGAGAAGTGGCGTCGGCGACCTTGGGCTCCTCGACCTTCTCGACGGGCTTCTCAGCCTCAGTGGTGGTGGCAGGAGCGGCGGTCTCAACGACGGGCTCCTCGGCCTTGACGGGCTCAGCAGCGACGGTCTCGTCCTTCGCAGGGACGACCGGAGCGGCAACAGCAGCCTCAGTCTTGGGCTGATCCTTAACGGCAGCAGACGGGCTCACGCTACGGTCCCGCTTGTTCATGAAGGACAGACCAGAGAGGAAGTTCTTCTTCTCCTTGTTGGGGGTGAGGACTTCGTTGGTCTTGGCAGCCTCAGGGGTGGGCTCGGTGACCTCGGTCTTAGGGGCGTCGCCGACGACGGTGGTCTCGATGGGCTCAGCGGTGGCAGTCTCAGGGAGCTGAGGGGGAGCGTCAGAGACAGCAGCGTCCTTGGCGGGAACCTCGGGCTTGAGCTCGGCCTCCTTCTCGCCCTTCTCCTTGCTAGGAGACTTGAGGGAGCCCCAGGCACCGGGGATCTTGCCGAAGATGCTGCCACGCTTGGAAACCTTGGGCTTCTCCTCAGTCTTGGTCTCAGCGGCAACGGGAAGAGCCTCAATGGGCTTCTCCTCGGCAGCGCGAGAGACGACGGCGGGCTCAGCTGTTGTATGTTAGTGCTGGTCGGGAATCTGAAGGTTGAGGTATGCTTACCAGTAGCGGTCTCGACAGGGGCATCGGTGGCGACGGGAGCGGCGGCGGCAACGACAGGAGTGCTCTCCTCAGCCTTCTTCTCCTCCTTCTCGGCGGCCTTCTCCTCCTTGACGGCCTCCTTCTCTTCCTTCTTCTCCTCCTTCTTGACCTCGGCCTCCTCCTTCTTGCCCTTCAGGCGGTTGAGCATGCCGCGGGAGGTGGAGCGGCTCTTGTTCTTTTTCTTGGCCTCCTCATCCTCGCCGTCAGAAGAGCCGGTGCGCTTGGGCTCGGCAGAGTCGACCTCGGTGCTCTTCTTGGGCTGAGACTGGCTCCTGGTCTTGGCGGCAGCGACGGCGCCACCAACGACGGGGGTGTCTGTGGAGGAATTGTTAGCGCTGATGTTGGGAATCCCGCAGCTGAAAGCAACATACTGAGCTTCTCGATCTCGGCCTTGTAGCCCTCGCTGTCACGGACAGACTCCTTGGAGGCCTTGCCGAGCTCGATGGACTTCTCAATGGACTGGTACCAGCCGTCACGCTCGGCGTCGTTGTTGGCCTTGAAGCTGTGCTTGTGGCCGTGGATGTCGAAGGTGAACTCGTGGGGGTGAGCCTTCTTGAGGTCAGTGGCCTCGTAGAGAGGAATGACACCAGCCGGCTGGGTGCGGTCGCTCTCGCCCTTCTTGTTGAAGAAGAGAAGGCCCTTGCCGGTCTGGCTGGCCCAGGCGGTCACGGGGTGGGAGACCTCGGACTTCTCGCCACGGAGGTAGAGACCGAGGTTCTGGGGAGTGACGGCGGCATCGTTCAGCCAGAACTCCTTCTTGGAGAAAGTGAACTGCCTGGAAGTGATGTTAGAAATTGACTCCACTGTTTGCGCTGATATCAGGAAATACTCACTTGAGCAGACCAGGAGCCTTGTAGCCGAGCTGGCCCTCGAGGAGAGGCTCAGCGACCTTGGCCTCGGTTGCGGCAGTCTCCTCAGCCTTCTCCTCAGTGGTAGCAGGCGCGGCGACGGTCTCCTCAGGCTTGGTGGCGTCGGTGGCGGCGGGAGTGGTCTCGCTGACAGCGGGAACAGTCTCGCCCTCAACTGCAGGAGCAGGAGTCGGGTTGGTCATGACCTTCTCAACGGTGGCCTCGGTGGTCGCCGGGGCGGCGGTGGTGTTCTGGACGTCGGACATGCTGGCGGATGAGGCCGTGTGTAGTAACGCGTAGAGAGGTGTGAGTGGGAGGGATTATTAGGAGGGGTGACCGCGCTCGCAGAACGTGGCCGGGTATCAAAGGCGAAAACAAACGGCCGTGGCCGAGGGGTATCACAACGCAAGAAGGAAGCTGGGCTGGAGGGATCTGGCGGAGAGGAGGGCGAGGGCAGCGCTGGGGAGCAGTTTCGGTTTTGAAGGAGAGAAGGGTGGTGGCGCGCGGACCTGGTGGTGCGCAGGGCCAGCAGGAGCAAGCGAGATTATTGAGGACGCGCGCGCCGGGGC
>JAKLND010000183.1:0-35405 GCA_022813125.1 Septoriella neoarundinis | reverse complement strand
CACTGAGACAGGCGATGACATTGATGAGAACCGCAACGCCACTCGTGAAACCCTTCTCTGCATTACAACAGCCTTCGCCTTACTGCACGGCCAAATGGACGTCATCAAGTCCGCGTCCTCCCTCCACCTCGACCTCGACTTCTTCATCAAGCACCTCTACAACATCATCCTACCTCTTTCACAGGACCCAGACCTTGAGCTCAGCGCCAAGAACGGCCATGCTCGCGACCCCAACGGCCTCTCCATTCCCGCCGCCGCTGGCACGAAGGTCAACGTGGCGACAACGACAGTCCTCTTTCTTCGCTCTCTGCAGTCTGTCTTACTTCCACCCACCAACACACGATCCGTTCCGCCGCTTCGCATTGCCGCTTTCGTCAAGCAACTCTGCACCGCTGCACTCCACCTGCCCCAGAAAAGCTCCGTGGCTATCATCGGTTTGCTGCAGCAGGTCAGCAAAGTCCATTCCAAGAAGATGATGGCTCTGTGGCACACGGAGGACAGGAAGGGTGATGGCGTGTTCGACCCGCTGGCGAAACTTGAGAGCGCAAACCCCATGGCTGCGACGGTTTGGGAGGGTGAGCTGCTGAGATTGCATTTTGACCCGAAGGTTAGGGAAACGGCGAGGCTGTTGGAGAGAAACATGAACGATGGGTAGATCTCGTATCAAGATTTCAAAGTGTACATACACTGATGTACAATACATGGTGCTAGACTCACCGGGTCTGCCTTGCGAAAACATTATGATCACTGCGCCAATCTGCTTTCCACGTGCAGATTTAGCGGGTTGGTCACGAACTCCTCCCACGCGGGCCATGTGCTACTGAGAGGCTGTCTTGGAACGCTTCACAGCCTCGCGTCGCCGAAGGGTAGCGTTCTATAAGTTGTAATCTGCTTCCTTGACACATTTCTATATCTTCTCACTTATATCACACTTTTCGATCGACCAATACGCAAGAGAAGTGTCTCATCGATCTCCATACTGCCTCTCGATACCCTGGTCCATACGACTCAATCACCCATAATGCTTGGACAGACCGTCTTACCTATCTCCTTGATCGTGGCCATGACTACCTTGACTGCAGTTTCTGCCGTTAACATAGCAATCTGCAGGTCCAAAGTGGACGGATCTGCTTTTCCAGGAAGCATACAAGGTACGTCAGTAGACGTTGCAAGGGATTGTGCTCAGACTAACGTTACTGTCGTGGGCCTCTGCAACGTCGGCGCATCCAGCGGACGAAATCGACTCCTCTTCGGCGAATCTCTAATTGTTGCCTTGCGGAGTGGTTCGATACAGAGTGACGCCCTTTACCCACACAACGGAGAGGGTGTCGTCTGCGACTTGGACCTAAGCGCAAAAAAAAAATCAATGGGTCGTATTGGGGCGGCGCCGATGCCAAATCCACGTATGATTGCTGGAAGCCGCAGTGCGGCGACCAGGCGCAGAGCTTTTGCCTCGCCCATGGATTTGACACATCGAGCCCTGACAGCTTCATCATTTCCGACCCTGGCTTCCCTATGGAGCGAAGTCGGAGTACTGAAGATAGGCGGTTGGTAGACGTCGGGACTCGAAAAACAAGGTCTTGGCTTGAAGGCAAGTGTTGATGAGAATATCAGGACGCCTGTTTCTCTCTCTGCAGCGGAGCCTCAGTGGGGTCTCCGGTAATGGGTTGATAAGAGCCATGATGTCTTGCATACTCAAATTTATGTATTATTCGTCTGCATGTCTATTGATCATTGCGTTAGATTCATGGTACTTATTCCTTCTAGACAGCCTCTCCGCCCAATTGTATCTCATCGCGCGATGACAGTCGCATCAATCAGTGCAATACGTGCTCTTGCTCCTCAGCCAGCCTCCAAATCTCCAAAGAGTAAGCGGCGCGACTACTCCCAGGAACAGACTCACAAAGCCCAACAAGCTGTTGCCCCATCCGACACCAAGCACATCGTAAATGCGTGGCGCAAACAGCGGGAACGAAAAGCCCGCCATGGTCCGCACAAACGCCGCGGCGCCCGTCGCGCTCGCCGCGTAGGTCGTGTAGGTGTCGACAACGTACGCTTGCGCACAGTTGAAGCAGACGATCAGCCCGATGGCGAATATGCAGGTGCCAAGATTTGGCACGAACCAGTGCACTTGCTTCTCCGCTGACCAGCCATAGATGAAGAGGCCAATGGGGATAAGTAGGCTGAAGGGGAGGACGAGCGGGAGTCGATATTCGGGAAGGCCTTTGGTCGGGTCATGGGTGAGGCTGCAGTTGGTGCCCCGGGATGGCAAGGGTTTGCGCGGGATCAGGAAGGCTTGCTTGGTCGAAGGGTTGGACGTCAAGAGGGATTTTTGGTCCTGAGTCTTGTCCGCGTTGCGAAGCATGCGGACGCGAGCCCATGTGTGGCGCGAGAATACGGCGGCCGATGGGTCGATTTGGTGGCTTTTACACCACTTGTAGATCTGGATCAAAGTCAGAGGGTGATAGTTTGTAGTATGGGAGAATACGATTGCCACCGACCTTATCCTGCATGATGCCGGAGATCTGCAGGCCAATGACGAAGCCGACGCCCAGAGACAGATAGTTCAAGCTTGCACGGCCAACGCTCTGGTCGTAAGCACCTTCGAAGACGCGATTGAACGTTGCAAGCACCAGATACATCAAGCCATACTGATAAGCACGGAAGAGTGCCATGGCCTGCAAAGCGGGCTGGGTGAAAAGCATTATCAACGGACGGACCAGGCTCTTCATGATGAGTTTCTTCATCGAATGATCAGGGCCCTGCCATTTAGTGTGAAGCTCGTTGTTGCCTGTCAATCTCTTGAGCTTGGCTGCCTTCTTGGCCAGGATGGCGGGTGCGAAAGTCTCTTTCAGCAAGAAGACGCAGGCCAGTTGGACTGCCAGGTCAAAAATGGAGGTCGCCCAAAAGACCCACCGCCAAGTGGTGAATTGTGTGAGGTAACCTCCCATGATCGGCGCAACGGCCGGCGACAAGAAAGGCATCAAACTGTAAATGGCTGTAGCCGCTCCGCGGTCCCCTGCTCTAAAGCAGTCGCTCAGAATACCGCCACCGATGGCTTGCGGAGCGCTTCCACCAATGCCGCTGAGGAATCTGAAGGCCATCATCTGCTGCTTGGTTTTTGCAAAGCCGCAGACTGTGTTGAAGAGGAGAAAGATGAGATTCGCGGACTGCAACACTCGGACCCGACCAAACACCTCTGACATTGGACCCCAGACGAAAGGGCCTATGGCAAAAGCGAGTAAGAAAATCGACATTACTAAGAATTGCTCAATGTCCGACTCAATGTTGAACTCGTCCGAAATCGTGTCGAGCGCTGGCGCGACCATGGTCGATGCCATGGGTGCGATGAAGGCGAACATTGCTACCAGAATGGTAGAAGCCCATCGTCGATGTCGAGGCCAGTTGTGTGGATTTGCTGGATCATCGGTCGAGTCCCAGGTCACCAGATTCGGATCCCTGATTGACCGACTACTAGGAGAGTGAAAAAGTTTGGCGGGCGATGCTCTGAGAACGCGTCCAGAAGATGGTTTGGTCAAGCTTTGTTGTCTATCGGCTGAAGGCATCCAGAATGAATTTGTCATAGTCCGTGGTATTTGAGAATATGTGAATGGGATGTCAGATGGGAGGACCTGCTCGACAGCGGCATCGTCGACCCCTCCATAGCTGGTGCCGCGGCTGAAGTGACTGACGGCATCCTCGAAATCGTAATCTGAGTTGGTATCGCACGAGTAGTCGGATTCGTCGATGTAAGCCTCGATGCCGTGGGGTCGTAGCACGTCATCCACTCTTAACTCACTGGGGAGGTTCAGCTCGGGAAGTGTATACTGGAGTGAATCTCTCGAGAGCCGATCTTCAGATGGGTCGCTCTCAACATCGTATGAGCAGTGTTCAGATGTGGGAACGAAAGACATGACAAGTGCAAGAACGACAGGAAGGAAACCTATGAGGTCTGAGATGAAATAGAACGAAGATGTTGTCGCAGATGCCTCTGGCACCAGAGTTGTCACCGACTTGCCTTGATATCATGATATTCAACCAACGGTTTATACATAAGAGGAGCCTGCACAGTCGGGCGGTCACTGTGCTGTCGAAAGTGGCTTGCGCCGTGCCGTTTCCGTGCGCTCAGCCAGCACCGCAGCGTCCAAAGGCTGAACTATGTGGCAGACTACAGCGCACGGTAGAAAGTATGCACTGCGCCTCGGATGCTTGCAGATCAGCCGCTCTAACGTGTAGGGAGTGTCTCTGTAAAGATCTAGAGCACACGGCAGTGCCTCATTGACTTTGACCACCAAGAGGATCAGGTCGGGAGGTGAGGTTACGTCTTCGGGTGGCGGAGCGCCTCGCCGAGCACGTGCCGAGAGCGTGCCGAGCCACTTCATCTCTTGGATACCCGACTCTCCCTCTCCGTCCGTTTGACCATCCCCTCGAAATAGCATTGCTGCGCTCTGAGGCGTTCTGAGATGCAGGTCAGCCCGTACTGATGTTGAACACAGCGAATGACCAACTCAATGTCCATCTCGGGGGAGCGAAATTGCCGCCATCGCTCTACCCTAAACGCTGGGTTGCCTCACGGAACGGCATCCTTAGACTTTCTTGACCTTGTGTCACCAGGAACAGACAATGACACCCTTAGGCAAGCAGATTGGCTCATGATAGATGAGGCGCAAGGCACTGGCTTTCTCTTGGATCTCGAGGGTCGCGTGCTCAGTTTCCTCACTCGACTGGAGTAGGGCGCCCCTGAACTCTTTCTTTGGCTTAGGTACAACATTTGCCATGAGATTGACGTCTTCGCCGGTCCAGCGGAGGAGACAAAGTTCGAGACTGGAAGGCTGTGCGTGGACGCCATATGCCAGCCTGCACTATTCGACAAAAATTGCACCCTATCTCTTGTCACTACCCTACGAGGCGCTTCCTAGTAATAGCTGCAGGACAAATTTAGACCCGAACACCATGTGTCAGGCGGTCAATTCCGCGCTGAAGCCCATCTGCTTGCCAGAGGCAGGCGCAGCACCGATCGATTTTCACTCGCTGAGGTTGCGGTTCAGCTGCAGCCACAATGTCATTAGACACACTTTCATCTCTGTATGATGACGACGCTCGCGTGCTGTTTTACTCGAATGGATGTGAAACGAGCGGGAGTAATGTAATGACTCCATCTTTAGTAACAATCACACGACGAGACAACGCTGATGAAACTTTGGCTGCGCCGGCTTTGTTGTGTCGTCCCATTCGGCGATTGACGCTGGATGATGGCGAACGATAGCCCGAACGGAGGCGAGAAGGTATAAGAGTAAGGCTGGCAGTTTTCCCACACTCGTATCAATCACCGAGCATCAATCAAGAGTTTCGAAGCAGCCGAACCACCTAGTCTTTCGCTACTTTCAGTCGCTACTTTGCTTACACACTTATACGATCGTTCCAAGGTCCTGCGTTGACCTGACCTCATCACAGTCACACCAGTTCAATCACGCCTTCGCTAACAGCCAACATGTTCGCGCTCTTCAGACGTCTGAGTTTCCAGAACCGTTCTCAGGCTCCACGCATCCTGGTCTGTCCTTCTGGATTCAAGGAGTCTCTCGATCCCAATACTGCAGCTGATTGCATTGAAGCTGGCATCAAGCGAGTAATGCCGCACGCAACAACCGACAAAGCTCCCTTGGTGGATGGTGGCGAGGGTTTCACTAAAGCTCTAGTGACATCCACAGATGGTGAGCTGAACTACGTGGAGGTGGTTGGCCCTGTCGGAGATATGGTCCGATCCCACTGGGGATTTCTTGGTGGTGAGCAGGATGGTACGGCTGTCGTTGAGATGGCGGCAGCTGCAGGGTTGAGTCTCGTTCCCAGGAATAAGAGAAACCCCTTGTATACTACGACCTATGGTGTTGGCCAGCTGATCGCAGAGGCCCTTGACGCCGGTGCAGACCACATTCTTATGGGCTGCGGCGACTCGGGCACGTGCGACGGAGGTGTTGGCATGGCGCAAGCCCTGGGCGCACGCTTCTACAATTCCGACGGCAGCCTTGTACCCAAGGCTTCTGGTGGCAAGGCCCTCGCAAACCTGGCCCGAGTCGACCTTACGGACCTACATCCCCGCCTGGCAGAAGTTACTATCGATGCCGCGGTCAATTGGCACAATGTGCTTTGCGGCTCTAAGGGTGTTGCGCGTGTATTCGGCCCCCAGAAGGGCGCGTCCCCGATGGAAGTTGAAGAGCTCTCGCAAGCGATGGACCGTATCAGCACTGTGGTCAAGTCGGCACTTGGTGAGGACATCTCCTTTGCCCCCGGCAGTGGTGCCTCGGGAGGTCTTGGAGCCGGCCTTCGCCTTATCGGAGCATCCTTGCACCCGCGGTACGACATTATCATGCGCTTCCTGGATATCGACACTTTGATCTCTGGCTGCAACCTCATTGTCACCGCCGAAGGCGGGATTGACTATCAGACTCCGCGCGGCAAGATCCCCAGCGAGGTTGCACGTCGGGCACGCATCCACGGTGTTCCCGTGGTGGCTTTGGCTGGTACGATTGGCGAGGGTGCCGGTGTCAACTATGAAGCCGGCATCCACGCCTACGCCAGCATTGTACAGGGGCCGACCACCCTTGAGAAAGCGATTGAGCAGGCAGAGAAGTTGTTGGCAGACGCCGCTGAGAGCACCATCCGCATGGTTCTGATCGGATGGACAATTGGACGTGCTACCACGCCACCGAAAGAGGAGGAAGGGAAGACACTTGCGGTCACCAACGTGACTAAAGTGCACGCTGTCAGCGCAGTCAAGGTACCGATGAAAGAAGCGGAGGCCTTCTGAGCTGGTTGTTGAACAGCGATGCATCCGCAGACGATTTTACGAAGACATGGGCTGGAATGCTTTATTTTGGAGTACGAATTGATAGTTCGATGACATGACGATACCAATGAATCCTTCCTTCCAACCTGAGTTGGTCTAAGTCTTGTTTGTGGCCGACCGCTGGACGCAAGCCAGGTCTTTGGTGCCGACAAGCATTAATAAGCGATCCACTCTTGTTGGGGCTGTATCAGCCTAGATTTTGACGTGAGCGGTCCGCATGCTAGCCAAAGAATGGCAACGGCGCCCTTGCAACAGCACCTGGGATGGTAGATTTACGAAACCTTCGAGCTCTTTTGTTCTTTGCTTAGGCGAGTCCTCGACGATCTTGCATGGCCTCGATCCTGGAAGACTTGCGCTCATACTCATCCCACAATCCTCAAACCTTGTGTCGAAGGGCTCTGAGGAAATTGTCTGATTTGTACAAAGCGCCACTGACGACGGTCGTGGGTGCATTAAGCTCGCAAGTCTATCTGGTAGGGCTGGGAGAGAGGCATAAGGCGGGCAGATGCGCCGCGGACACGGCAAAGCGGACTTGGCTGCGCTGGGGGCTCTCCGGCTGTGCCAAGCATCCAAGAGGCTAGGGACTTGGTCTGCTCTTGCGGCTGCCATCTCCGACAACCCTCTGACATACCACTGCCAGCTTCGACAATCGATCATCGCGCGTCTGGTTCTGGCCTGCGTGGTGGCGGGTCTACTGTTATTGCCGTCCTGGGCGCAATGTTAGATCTTGCTGGAGCGGCACGGAATTGACACTGCTCCTGCTGCGGGGGGCATCCCATCACCACCAGATGCCATTTATCCTTGGCTTGAGGTCATCTTGCCATGGCTTCTGCATGGCATTTCGCGTCTCGACTGTTAGCGCTCCTCCGTCGGAACTAGGCACTTTTCAACCCAAGCAGATCTGCTTCCAATAGGTTTGCCACAGTTCAGCGTGGTTCCAGCGGAAGCAACCATGCTGGAGATCCCGCTTCGTCCGCTGTCGTGGGTGTCGGCAGCTCCGCCGGTCAGCAAGAAAGACCAGAAGAACACCGGGTCTCGGTAAGGCGCCAAGCTACGCTCTGACGACGGCCACGCAGAGCCAGGCTGGCGCGTTGTTCTTAAGCACGCTTGCTCGTGGTGCACTGTCTGCCTTGCGTGAACTTTTGCTCCTTTTGGCTCGACCTTTTCCCCACGCACCTGGATCTGGACCTGGGGCTGCATTTTGACCGTGCCCGCGATCGAAACCCGCGACCGCGATGGACGGCCTCAAGAAGGTCGGCAGGTGGCTCGCGCCGCCGCCGGACAAATCTGCTGATGGCCGCGATCAATGGCCGTCGCGAGCGTCCTTCCTGCTGGCCGCAATGGGCGGTTGCGCCGGCATGGGAAACTTGATTCGATACCCGTCTCAGGTGTACAACAACTACGGCTTGCAATGGTTCATCCCGTATCTGATGACCGTCTTCCTCATCGCCATTCCCGTGCTCATGCTTGAGATCGCCATTGGCCAAGCGTACCGGGGCGGCTCCGTCGTCGCTTACAACACCATGCATCACCGCCTGAAAGCTACCGGGCTCAATCTGATCTACGTTGGATTTGTCGTGGGACCGTATTTCGCCGTTAATCTTGCCTGGATTATGTCGTACTTTCGCCGGTCGTTCATCAACCCTTTGCCTTGGCGGGGCGATGCCGCCGACTATTTCATGACCAACGTAGTCGCGAATCAGGACCCGATTCCGCCTGGCGAGGGTGGCAATGACACTGGCTATGTTCAATTCCCTGGCGTTGGCATGGTGTAGGTTACAGCACCTCAAGAACTGAGCCGGCTCTCTTCATGCTCGAACGTTTACTGACACTGGCTTGCAGCGGGGAAACCACGGGATGGATGGTGTTCACCTGGTTTTTGGTCTGGATCTGCATTTTCAGAGTATGTCCGATAATCATCCAGGAATGAGCGGAATTCTGATACGTGATGGCAGGGTGTCGGCTTGACAGGAAAGGTCGTGTACTGGACCATGGGTAAGTGAATCATCGACGCTTTAAGCAAGACCGAGCTAATACGTTGCAAGGCCTTCCCATCGTTGTCACAATTATCCTGGTTGGACGATCAGTCTCTCTAGAAAACGCTGGCGAGGGCATCAAGTATTTCTGGGCCACCTGGAGAGGCTCCGAGCTCGCCAGGGGTGAAGTCTGGCAGACTGCATGTGGTCAAGTCTTCTTCTCCACCGGTGTTGGCTTCGGCTACTTCACTTCGTACGCTTCCTACAACCGGAAGCATTCCAATGCCGTTGTGGATGCAATAGCAATCGTTGGCAGCAATGTCGCTTTTGAGAACATTGCCGCCTTCGCCGTGTATGGCGTGGTTGGATTCACCAGAATGTTCCCTGGACCCGATGTGCCGGATGTCGGAGGCTTCTCCATTGGGTTCCAGACATTGCCTACTGCGATCGAACAAATGCCCGCCGCCAACTTCTGGGCGGTCTTGCTCTTCTTCACCTTGATGACACTGGGATTCTCTTCCGCCTTCGCAATGCTTGACGCAGTCGTCACTTTGACCATGGACTCCGGCATCAAGTACTCTCGACCTATCGTAGTGACGGCACTCACGCTTCTCTCACTCGCGCTTTCGCTGCCTTACTGCACTGAATTTGGCTACTGGCTGCTGGATGGAGTCGATGTCTGGACGAACAACCTTGCCCTTGTGTTTGTGGTTTGGAGCGAATGCGTTACGTCCACCACGGTTTATCGCTGGAGAGATGTTGAAGGCCAGGTCGGGAAGGTGTCCTTTATCCTCTACCAGATTGCCTTTTTTGCTGGCCAGATCCTCGGTTGCGCCATTGGCCAAGGCGTGAGTGCTTGGGCAGGCGCTGTTACTGGTTTTGTCATCTTCATCGTCTTCACCGCTCTTGCACTGGCTCTTGCGAAGACGCCTGACACTCGCGCTCCGTGGATTTTCGGTTCGAACGCCTTCCTCTCGAAGGTCTTCTACCTGCTCTTCTACTCTGTGAGTTTCTGTCGCTGGTATGGTGGAGTCAAGCTTACTGACATACGCATCGTAGGGTGAGCAACTTCGCCGTGATCTGAACGTGATTGTCGGCACCGGCAAGAACTGGAACATTCCCGTCTTTTGGGGTCCTCTGGTCAAATACGTCTCCGGCCCCGTTCTGGCGATCGTCTTCTCCTTTTCCTACCCCAACTTCGTCGCATCAGGCACTCCGCTCTCCGGCAAGACCAATCCGCTGCACATCCTCGGCTTTGGTGTGGGCCACGTCGTGCTCCTTGTATTCTTGCTAGGCTTCATGGTCCCGCGCTGGTTCAACGTTTTCATCCCTCCACACCGCCGCAACGAAGGACATATCCCGTACGCTCCCATGGTCACGCAGAACCCCGACGAAATGAACGAGACCACCGAGAGTGGAGATGGCGGAGATGTGGAGAAAGAGGAGGAAATCACCAAGCAGCCTTCTCCGGAGAACGGAAGCCTTAAGGGCGATAGCGCGCGCGGCTCGATCAGTGCAACACCGAAAGCGGCAGGCTCGGGAGTTCTTTGAACATTGTGATGATGTGATTTGTGGTGAATTAGGGTGTCTCGCTCCAGAGACTTGTATCAAAACGCTCGCTATTCCTCGCCCTCGTGGCGACAAGCCCATTGCACCTCACGCAGACTTGCGATTTTGGATGGCCGCCCAGAGCATCTGTGCAGCCTTCAGCACCTCCGACCGTTCGCGACTTACTAGGTGCAGCGACTCATGCCTGTCGTCGTAACCTGTCTTTCACCTCTCATTGGTTCAATTTTGCCAGCTAACGTAGTGATACCAATATTGGAGTTGCATTCCTCAAGGTCAATGTAATGGCGGCTGAGCCCTGGATTACCGCCAAGAAGGTAAGTGAGCGATCTCTGCCTTTTCAGCAAGGAGTTCTTTTGTGCCAAAGATTAGTTTGCAGATACAACAACAAACGGTTATTCCAACTGCTGCCCATAATGTCCTGGTCATGCGTCCTTTCGATGCAGCTTTGCGCTCCTTGTCCGGCCTGAATTTGATGTCAAAGTTCTGATATGCAGCCTTTCCGGCTTCAGCGGTGGACACTGCGATCCGGCAGGCCAGGAGGATTGCTGAAATACGTCTGCTGGCCAAGCTGCTGTCCAAATGCCCGAGCCAACCGTGAGTTCTGCAGCGCTTGAGACAGGGCAGCGTGATGGGTTGCTACGATTTGCGGTCCAGGCACCGCAAACGTGGGCACTTGCAAGGGTACAGAGGCCGCTGTTGCGATGCGTGGCGGCGGAGATGCCGGTACGCCTGGCGTAATTGCCGCTGGCAGGGGTGTTGGAGCTGGGGCAATGGAGGGTGCGGGTAGTAGTTCGTGCATCGGGGAGATCATGGGTGTTGGACGGACGACATGGTGGGTAGAGGCTGCAAAGGACGTCAAGGTGCTGCTCGAGCTATAAGAGAAAGTTATGTTGCCTTGCTGGCCCGAGTGGAAGGTGCTATGATGGATGGATTCGGCTTCGCCGGGAATTGTCATTCTTGCCACCAGCGTTACTGGCGCTGGGACAGTCGATAGGAATGTCGGACTCGGCCTTCGATTTGACGCAATCGCTGCTTGCACCGGGAGAAGTAGAGGTACCATTTGCATAACGGCCGGTGGTAAACATTGTGGCACGAGGAACGTCCCGAATGGCATCTGAGAGCCGTATGGGGGCACGGGGTTCACAATTGGCGGTTGCTGCTCCATTGAGTAAGGCTGGTTTGGAGGTGCTGCTTGCTGAATTTGCGCGTCGTGATGGCCAGCAAGTAAGTCGTTGACCATGCGATCAATTTGGGTTTGAGGAATGTTCCGGGCGAGCGCCCATTGGCGCACGTGCCTGGCGACGGCTACGCGGTCGTGCTGGGTGATCTGCGCGCTCATGGTGGCTCGGGTTTTCCTGTGCTAGTTGGTAGGATCAGAAAATCCACGGACTGATGAGATTGATCAAAAATGGGTGAGACCACCCAACAGAAAAGCAGGCTGCTGAGATAGTTTGATGTGCGACAGAGATTGCAGGTCTGATGACAACGAAAAGATGGCTACATGCCGCAGTGTACGCTGTATGTGGTGGATGGCTCAAGAAATTTTACAAGACTCTGTATAGGCAATGGACGCATTGGAATAGCATTCATAGCTTAGCTTCCGGCCATTCGCCTTCGGTGACCACAGTCATGACACCGGTCCGAACCCTGCTGGTCGTCTTCTTGAGCTCCTTATGAGCCGGGCATTCCTTGTCGTAAAAGTCGTGGTCACTATGATCCTTGAAGATGGACTGCGACATGATAGTATAGCCTTCACTTAGAGGCGAGGATGCGTTCAGGACTTTGCGAGCAGCGTTGGATATGATGTACGGTTTGCCGTCCTGCAGTTACGGCGTGTCAACGTGGCAGCAAGCATGGACATCACGGCCGAATTTCAACATACCCGTTTGGCGTTCTGCTTGAGAACTTCGTATGCTTGCAGCACCTGTGCTTGAAGTCAGTGCCTTAGACGTATGGTCATGGCCGCGTGACGGCATGCCTGATCAATGTGTGCTTCCTCGGGTACTTTGAACATCGTCACACGTTTGACGTATGAAGGCGCCATTGTCGATGAGCATCGCACTGGGTGCATGCCGACAACCGGCCGAAATGAGAGGCGCGAAAGCATGATATACAATTTCAATACATTGATGCAGAAATGCATGTGATGCGCTACAACATCCGAGGTCCTCAAAGGGGGGCTGGTCGCTGCTCTTCCCCGCGCCCGGCTGCCGTCTCCCCAAGTTCCGCTTGGGGGTTTCCCTTGATCGGCTCGCCACGCCTCAACGGTTCACCTGTCTTATTATGTTCCATCTCCACCAGATTGTAGATGTTACTGAAGTCTGAACATCGGCTTTAGTCGTCTTCTATCACATTCCCACCTTCTGTGGAACGGCCGGAAGCATCCTTGATGGTTGGAGTTATCGAATCACGCCACGATTTTAACGGCATCGTGAACCTCGGGATTGAGCTCCTGACACAATGATATACAAAGATTGAAGTACTAACTCAGTGCACAGGCATGATTCACGTCCCCCGTCCCTCACGAACAACTGGTGTCGAATCCTGAAGAGGTATGTCATATCCCGGCAAGGACCTGCAGGTTTGGTCTCACGAAATGCTTCCTAGCCCACAAGAACCAGTTGACGAGGATGAAGATGCCCATGATTCCAATCACAGCGCAGGAATAATCTGGACCCTGTTAGTTTCGCCGCAGAGAAAGTCCGAGTTTCTTTCGCTTACTCATGTTCGTTAACTCCACGGGAAGCTGCGCGGGCAAGTTCCAGAAGATCGTGCAAACCAGGGCAAACCCGACCGTGAAGATGTTGGCTATCCAGCCGAGAGCTGAAGGCACCTTGAATTTTCGCGTCGCTGGTAAGAACCGGGCTGATCTACCTCTTGCAATGAGCAGAGCAGCGGGAAACGCAAATGTGATGAGCTGGAGGATTACGCCGGTACCAATGAACGCATTGAATGCAGTCGATGAGCCCAGGTATACGCAGCCGATCAGAAAGATGACGAACGCATTGGCGCAAAGGGCCCAAACGGGGACATCCCAATTGCTGTTGACATGGGAAAGCTTCGAGGATCCGATGAATCCTTTGTCGCGCGCGAACGCATGTGTCAATCTCGAAGCAGTCTGGAATCGTAAGTGAATAATCCCGTTCGAACTATCTCATCGAGACAAGAGAAAGCATACCTGCTGGCATCCTGCAAGAGCCACTATTCCTGCGGCCAACATCACTGCTAAGGTTGTCACAGCTGCTGCGTCAGATCGCATGGCTTGACGGAAAAGTTCGAAGATCGGGAGCCTGTCACAATCAATTCATCAGTCGCAGCTGCTATAAGCCCGGAAAGTGATCGTACCCCGTCGGAGTCGTGGCGATTGCCTCAAAGTCCTGTGCACTGTACATCACTGCAATCGACACAATGATCGATGTCAAGAACCCGATGATCCAGGTGCTCATTAAGGCCCGCGGCACGGCCACGGAGGCGTTTTTGCTTTCTTCGGCCAGATGGATTGCGCCGTCAAGGCCGGCATACATGTATCCGGGCGACAGCATGCCCACCAGGAAGGAGACGCCGTCGCTGTTCCAGCCACTTCGGTTGGTGAACGTGATCCAGACCGATTCGTTAGACTGGAATCCGGGAGCTCGTGTCAGGCAGGTGACTGTGACGACTACGAAAGTTGCAACCGACAAGGCGACTGTGTTTTGGGCGGTTAGCCATTGGACTTCGATACTCGAACGTAGCCTACCCACAGATGAAGTTGAAGATCCACATTGTACGTCGGAGCGTGAATATATTGTGGAGCAGACAAAGAGCAGACGCGGCTTGGTAAATGAGGAAAATGTGCCATGCCTGCGGGGCGTAAGTAGAGTCGTAGTGGATGACGATTGCTAGGAGGATCTGTGGGATGATAACACCGACGCCGGCGGCGAGAGCTACCCATGCAAATACATTGATCAGACCACATGCATAACTCTGGGAAAGGCCAAAGTCAGCAAGCCATGCCGATGAAATGCAGAAATCCTCCACCTACCAAGGTTCTTGCACTTGTTTCCGGTGCAAGAATGGCGGTCCAATGATATCTGATGCGCGGGTGAGTTACTGATCAACCAGCTGTGGTATCGCTACGCGCCATGACTTACTGGCCACCGGCTGAAGGGTACGCACTAGCAAGTTCTCCCAGAGTGCAGACAATACAACCGTAGAAGAAGAAGACGACGGGAAGCCCAAAGAGGAGTGTTGGAGATCCTCCCTGATTGATGACCAACGCAAAGGTCGTCAGGACGCCCACCCAGCTGTTGCAAATACTCCATCCGATCGAAATGATCTCAAGCATCCCGATGTGTCGGGTGACATGGGAGTCGCAATTGCCGTGCACCCTGTCTTGCTCGCATCGCTCGACATCTCTCTGGGCATGGTCCGAAAAAGAGCTTGACTCTACGTTGATCAGTCAGTTTCCCTGAACGAGATACGATGACGCTAGAGTGCTGTCGAAGGTAACGAACGTTGAGAAGAGGAGACCGCTTTGAGGTCCGTAAGGTCTTTGAGCGGTTTTTTGCTCTCGGGAAGAGATCCCACAGGCTTATGCTGAATGTCTTCGTAACCATACATCTCCAGTAGTAAGGGTCCCCGGCGTTAAGGGTCAGTGGAATCTAGTGGGGGCGATGTAGTTTCAGTCGGATCTGTGTAGCATTTTATGTCTCGGACGGCGAGTAGGAATATGTATCTCAAAGCAAGCTCCAGCTATTGCCAGCCAATCTCTCGGAAGCCATTGCATGTCAAGACAGCTGACAAGTTGGGTTGCCTTCACCTATCTCGACGCGATTGGGATGGCATGTTCGAGTCGCGATTTGGCGTATCTTATCATTTTCTCCGCATGGGGCGTGAAGCTTATCACCGTCTGCAACTTCGGCATCCACCAACGCGAGTCCAGGCGTGGCCCCGGCTATCTTAGTCGAGACAGGCGTAGCGGCCGGCTGTCATGGCCGAAGGCGGCTAGCTGACCCATCGGGCCACAGCATCCTTGTCAACGCAAGTCATGCTCAGGTAAACCAGACCCACGATGATCGCAATGCGGTAGCCAGTATGTAAAGGATACGATTTCTTGCTGCAAATGCTACGCATCCAAAGTCACTCTAATATCGGTTGATTTATTTCCCGTTGATTGTCTTCGAACCATGTCAGCACGCAATTCACAAACAGCTCGCACTGAAGACGGCTACCAATTCGATTCAGAAGGCCCGTCGTTTAGTGGCCTGCCGACAGATGCCGTGGTCTCGAGCTCTCCCGCAACCAGAAGTTCGTACGATGTGATCGTGATTGGCGCTGGTTTTGCTGGCCTGGTCGCCGCTCGTGATCTTGCACTCGACCGCAACCTGCGCGTCTTATTGATCGAGGCACGCGATCGCATCGGTGGTCGCACTTGGACCGCAAAAGCATGGGGAGAAGAGTTCGAAATGGGTGGAACGTTTGTTCATTGGTAGTTTGATCCATTGTCTGCGGACTCGAAACATTTGACTGACCATCATTGGCAGGAGCCAGCCACACGTCTATGCTGAGATGCACCGGCATGACTTAGTGAAAGACCTGAAAACATCAGCGGGGACGACAGATATGGAATTTGTGCTATACAAACCCCAAAACTCGGCTGTGCAGCGCTTGGACGATGTCGCAAAATATAACGCGAAGGTGGCCGAGGTCGCAGAGAAGCTCTTCAGTATCGATGGCTTGACACCCCGAGAGCTAATGCCATACCCCCACGACCCGTCGCGATCCCAGCACTGGATGAAATTTGACCACATGAGCGTTCAAGATCGTCTCGATCAACTCGACATCCCAAGTCAGGATAAAGACCTCTTCGCTGCCCACACGAACTCATTTGGAAGTGCAACACCGACCGATATTGCATACACAGATGCGTTGCGCTGGTTTGCTTTAGGTGGTTACAGCATGCCTACAATGTACGACGCAGCTGGTACATTCAAACTTGGCAATGGCGGTATGACCAACCTCGCACGGCATGCTTTGAGCCAATATCGCGGCGATCGTGTCTTGCACAAGGTGGTCTCTTCTTTAAATCAGACTTCTGCCTCTCGGGTCACGGTCAGCTGCACGGACGGCTCTAGCTACAAAGCAAGCAAGGTGATCTGTACCATTCCATTGAACTGTCTCGGCGATGTCGAATTTCAACCGCCGCTTCCTCCAATGAAACGAGACGCGATCAAGGAAGGCCACATCAACGTCGGCCAAAAGTATCATTTCGCCATTGACGAAAAACAGGGAAACTGGTTTGCAAGCACTGCAGACAGCAGCGGAAGCGACTTTGTGTTTGGCTTGAAGGATCACAATGGTAACAAGTGCTTGCCGCTGATTGACATTGATCAACCGCTGAATGATAGCAGGTACACAATCGCCTTCGCAACAGAAAACATACGCAATGTGCTTCGGTTACAACGGACGACTGCGCGACTCTACCGACAACGTCAAAGTCATCTCTGAGTTCAAGAAGCTGCAGCCCGACGGGAACGTGAAAGGTTATCTTTCCCACTGCTGGTCGGAGGACCCGTACGCTAAAGGTGCGTGGTACTGCGGAGGCCCCGGGATGACCACAAGGAACTTGAAGGTCTTGCAGGAGCCTCATGGTAGTATCTTTATGGCGAGTGCGGACTGGGCCAATGGATGGAGAGGGTTCATTGACGGGGCCATTGAGCAAGGGACCCGGGCTGCAGCGAAAGTGAAGCTCGCCTTAGAGCAAGAGCATGTGGGCTTGAGTGCAAAGATTTAAAGAGCCGGTCTTAGAATTTGCATTTAGCTTCCGGCTAATACTAGGTGGTTGGAATTCTGTGTTTCCCTCGATTGCCGGGTCTTTAGAATCACCACCAGAGATCGTCCAGAGCACAAGCATTTGCCTTAGAACGCGGCTCAGAGATGTTGGCACGGACGGCGCGATTTTCGATACAGTACAGGATAACCGGTTATGCCATAAGAGGCAGGTACTCTGCCTCAACGACACGTCCTAGATGGAGCAGGACAGTACCCTCTTGCAGAATAAATGTGACCTACTCTGCTATAATTTCATGACAACATTGGTATCATATTACGTGTCATCTTCGAGTTTGACCGAAAGATTGCGAGCAGCGCCACGACCCAACAATGCCCTTCACGCTCATTGAAATCCCCATAAAAATATCCAAATTCTACGGCAAGATATACTACTTTAGGAAACGTTCACGAATTCTTGATTGACACGATTCACTTCCAGGTGCATCTTGCTTAAAACCTTACATTTGGCCGAATCATCCAAGACTGTCGTTGCCTATCTCGAGGTACGGGTATTTATACGACGCCAGCGTCTGGTGCTGTATTGAAACCAATCTCATCGCCGCCATGGTCGTAGAATATCATTCCGCAACAGAGCGTTTCAAAATCCCCGAAGCCGTGGGGAATTACGTATTCTTCCGTGAGTTCTACCGCCATCTGTCTGCACATTGCTAACACCTGGTTAACACGACATTTCCCAGGCGATATCTTCGGCACTAAAGCAGAGACCAACTCAGAACGTCTTGCCGGCATTTGGTTTCGCATCGAGAAGGGCCCCGAGGTAGGGCCAGGCGTGCATTCATACGATGAAGGCGGCGTTGTTTGGGAAGGTGATTGCGATTAACTTAGGACGCCATTGGGATATGAGTTGCTAATCGAACCTCAGGAACCGTCACTCTAAGCGATGAGACTGGTAAGAAGCAAACCTTGGGACCAGGTGATAGCTTCCTCATTCACAGAGGAAGCACAGTCAAGTTCTCATCGAGCGACTATGGCGTTTGCTTCAAATGTGCGGCCCGACCGATGGGGAAACTATGAGATAGACATGCCCATGAAATAAAGTGGTATATTAATTCACTTCGTCTTTCGAGGAGACAATTGACGGTTGATATCTTGACTGCATTCATGTTGTGATGGGTGTGATAATCCCCGTCCATGAGTCGTTGAAACGCTCCCAGGAACACACATCCTGGCGCAAACATGGAGGCACCCGACGCTTAGTCAGAGTCGTTCCTTGACGAAGTAAATTCAGAGCCATGGCCTGCCAGACACAAGGCTTGCCTCAAAGCATTTTGCATGCTGCTTGCATTGTAAGTCACGAAGACAGATGTTGTCAAACCGATTGCGAACTGGGCCCATGGGCCATGGCTGAGAAGGCCGATTCGAATTCTTGCCAAAATTGTAGAACGCCTGCCCACTGCCACACAACCGTGAACCCTCCAAACATCAGAACGATGACAAAAGCATTACGTGAGTCACGAGAGAGGATGCTTTTGCCGATGGACTAGATCGCCTGTTCGAAATGGCGATAGGCAACAATGACTTGAGTCTCACCTGCTCCCGTGACACGTCTATCCTTTCCGCAAGCAGAAATAATAGACGTGGCGTCCGCGGCTGAGATGCTGAGCTACAGTATTCACGGCGACCTCGGGTGCTTCTCGATATTGCCTCAGCTAGCTCAAACAGTGGCTCATTGATACGGCAAATGAAAAAAACCTAAAACCTTTTCGATTTGGGCATGTCTATGCGCTAGCTGATTTCTAGCATGCTGGGTCAGTGCTATTGTCCTGGTCAAGCAGGCTACAATGTCCACTTCAGGTAACAAATACTGCTATGCTCTGTTGTGGAAACTTGAACGAACCCCCTTATCATTCACATTTTCCTCATCCGAAAAGCGTCTCATACTTCCCCTTAATCATGATGTCCATCCAATGCAATTCTTCAGGTGACGTTGGCCCACCCTCCTCTAATACTACCACATCTGCGCGCCGCCACACTTCTTGCACCAGATGATTTGCCCATCGTAGCGGAGCCACTCCAACTCGGGAGAGCGTACGCTCAAGTCGAGACTTGGTTCGTTGGCGCCAGTGCTGCAGTATGGGCTGCGAATGAGTAACCGCGGAGATACTGCTTCGCAGGCTTAGTGGTAGAATAGGGGCATTTGGTCTGGTCGGTAGAGCTTGCAGGGCACTGCCGGCTGCTATAAGAGGAATGGAAAGCATCATGTTCGTCCCAGATTCCTCGGAGAGGTGGGAAACGACTGTCAGAATCGCAATGGCGCAGTCTAAGACCATTGCTTTGGCTTCCTGATCAGACTTGGCCGTTGCGCAATGCAACTGATCGTTCTCCATTCCAAGAATCGGGAAGGCTTGCACAAGCTCCATGAGAATCACTAAGCGGTAGATGTTGTCTATACTTATGAGGTCTTCAGTCGGCGTATTGGGGTCCCTCGTGTCTTCCACCGTTGCATCCGGAGGCGGACAGTGACCAAGAGTGCTTCGATAAAGTCTCCTCGCGTGTGTCAAAAGCCCAGCCGATACGTCGGCATGATCTCTAGACTGCGGTCCTACAGTATGGACGGCAGTGGTTCTTCGCTTCATCCTCATGAGGATTGCAGTCTCGGCCAGGAGGACAAAGAGCGGACTGCTCACGCCAGTTCAAGGATTAGGGTAGACTGGCTGTCGTTCAGCTAGTGCGGCAAATTGTCGCAAGTATCCCAGGGCTTCGACTGACTGATCGATGATGAAAGATGCGAGGCATTCCAGGTAGGCCATTGCACCCACTAGAAAGCTTTGTTGCCGAGTCAGTACTTGAGGTTCCTCCGTAGAGCCACATAATCTTTCGTCGAGTAGCCAAGCCTTGAAAAGTGTCCGCGCACCTATGAGATGCGTAATGCTGGCCGCGGAAGGATCATACCAAGCCTGCGTCACACTTAGAATTGCAGAAGTGGAGGACATGAGCATTTGACTTACCGAGCTTATACCCAACATCATAGCAGTTAAAAGTGCTTGATATCGAGTGGACCGGACAGAAGAGTTGTATAATGCGGATTGGGTATCAATCGCGCAATGAGGCGCTTGCATCGACTGTATGACAGATGACAGCCCTGCCATGGCTCTGGCTTGATACTTCAGAGCCGTACTCTCCATTCCAATCCGGGAATTCGCCAAGTGTGCGGCCGACATTGAGATAACACAATCGTGAACAAAACCACAAGTGAGCATTACCCTGGGAATATCGGAAAGGAAAGGGTTCTCGTGCGAGTCAAAACAAGAAAGTATTCGACAGACCGAGTCAAAGTAATGCGTAGTTAAATCGTACTTCGTCATCCCATCCAGTAAGCCGTTATTGAGAGATGTAATACCTAAGGTCCAGTCGTCTGCAGATAGGAAGTCCCATGGTGTTCGGGGTTGCTGCCCATTGAATGGGGACTCGTTCCTTTGGGGGTCACCATCTGGCGGCAACGGAACCTGCGTCTGAGAAACGGCTAATGTAATAGCATCACCGACATCCTCCTCCGTAAACCAAGCTTCTGTAGACGATTGTTCCGGTAAGACCTGGCTAATGGCGGTAAAGGTTGGGCTGCCGGATGACTCGGCATAGTGAAAGGAAACGGGGGACCCCTCACTTCCGTAGAAATCATGCCGCATCCCATTGAAGAGCGAAGAATGCTCGGCGTGCAATACTTCTTTTGATCGGTCTGAGTATGAAGCGCCGTTGCTGGCCGGCGGGAGGAAATTTGTTGTGGGCTCGATCACATTTGGAGGTGAGATCGAGGCCTCATTGGGAAGTTCACGATTTAGAGCTTCTTGAGCGTTGAGATCTAAGAGGGTCCGATCTGAACAAGATGCTGCATCTGAGCCTTGATCGCTTTGCCGGTGCTGTAGAGTTCGCTCTTCAACTGCTGGTCTATCGCATTCCTGCACAGTCGGCGAAGTGCTGCGGTACTCTGGGCGGCTGCGAGTGTAAGGCCGACAAATCGCCTCACGTCTCTTCGTAATATTGCGTGGAACACTTTGTTTGACAGTGGTTTTCCAGACTAGGGGTTTGACATAGCCAGGACAGTCAATCTGTTTGGATACGCAGTTCCTGCATTGAGGGCGTGCCTCGTCGCACTTGATGTGCTACATAGTGGTTGGTCGGTGGACGAAATGGAAAACAAACCCGGCATCGTCCTCACTTTCTGCTTACACGTAATGCATCCGCCTTGGGGCAACCGTCAGTTCGGCATTCTGTGGGGTCAATATGCAAGGGGCGGTACCTCGAGTACGTGAGTGCGTCTTCATGCCGCGACGTCGCGACGAGGGGCTTTGACAGGCGATAGGGAGACCACGAAGTTAACAAGATTGAGATGTTACTGCTGGCAGATGTGCGCTTGGTGCTGTCCTGCGGTGGGTCGTGCAGATAAGCCACGCGCGATAAGAAACGCTCGTGCGTGCCGACTCGGAGCCAGTTGCTATCACTCCTGGTAAAGAGCGGGGTAGTCCGGGCGGCCTAAGAAGAGCCGCGGAGCAGCAAACACATCCGGGGAAGCGTGATGACCTTCTGACGGCCAAGTGTGATTGGGATATCTGATATAGACAATGTGGAACGTAGGCATGACACAGAAATCTTGATATGAAAAGAGAATGACATGGATTACGGATACCTAGCACGTGTTGCGGACGGTTGTGCACATACCACTTTATGATGATGGATAAAGGTTGACTCTTTTACTGGATCAACCGCTCTTCTCACTACCAGGCCATAGCACCGGGTACTCAGGCCGATACTGTCCGTACTTCGCCTGCCACGCGAAATAATAACCCAGCGCCGCCACCGGCTGACCGACCAGGCAAAAAGTACACCAAAAGATAAGGTTTCCGATCAGTTTTGGCCAGTATCCCTCCCTCCTGCGGAAAACGTCTGTCAGCAGGATCAGCGGGATCTGGAACATCATTCCCATGAATGCCAGACCGAGCACGTTGTGCGTCGGCACACCGACGAGGATCTCGTGCAGGCTTGCGGAGAAGATGAAAGTCAAGATCTGCGCGGCGGCCGGGTGCATGCCGCGCCCGACCAGCGGGGCGTATACGTGACGTTTCATGAATTGGGACACGGGCTTGTTCCAAGTTGTCCAGTAAGTCCGGATATCGGTGCAGTTCCACCAATCGCCGTAGAATTCTCGGTCGCCGAACCTCATCACTTCGGCTAGGGCATTAAGCGCTGCTTGAAAGAGAGCATAAAACCCGGCCAGCCAGCAGATGACGCTTATTGTGCTAAGCTTGAGGACGCGCTCAAGGAGGTTGACTAGGTGCAATTGGGAGATGTCAGAGAGACTGTTCTGCAGAAGTGGTACGGCGTACTGCGCTGACGCGATCCAGATGATGAAGCACGCTAAGATTGCTTCACAGATGCGCTTTGCCACAAAGTCCCACCGTATCCTATCTGTCCGAGGATAGGCTGGCTGATAGACTAGAGTAGGTGCCCACCAAAAGAAACACAGGTTTGAGACAGTGATGTTCTGAGGGTATGGGCAGATTTTGTAGAGCGGCGGTATTGTCATACCCGTTGGATCAGGCTTCAGGAAGCCGTGTCGCAAATCCCTGTTCGTAAAGGCGTACGAGCATACTTTCAGCCAAACGATCACTGCATGCAGTTCGTGGATAGTGCCAATGCCAGGGTTGTGGATGTAGCAGTATACCACGAATGTCGAGACCAGCAGGTTGAATGTCGCGTTCAATCCATGCAGGACAGCAATCACCCACCAGAGGGACTTCAGCCTCTTTCTCTCTGCCTCAAGCTGCTTGTCATAGTCTCTTGCCTCGCTCTTTTTCACCCTGCCGACAGCACCTTGAGCATACCAAGCCGCAAGGAGCTCAATCCCATAGGCCACAAACAAGTGGCATGGCACGGAAACGTAGAGAATGGTGCCGTAGACAAGGTCACTCCTTGAAGGTCCATTGGAAGAGATCGTGACTTGGATGCCGTACTTTTTGAAGTTCTCGAGCATGAGACGGAGGATGGAGCAGGCCAGGACTGCGAAAGCCAGATTTTTAAACCCCTGGAGCGATACGGGCTCGGTGGAGTCGCGGCTCAGGCAGGAACTGCGATTCCTGGCGTGTACCGCGAAAGCGTGTTTGTACTTCCTGGCTGCGGCCCGGGCTTCTTTCGAAGCTGAGATACTCGGAGTTCGTGGGCGGGCGATCGGCTGGATGGCATGAAGCATGTCGGAAGGCTCGCCTTGCGTCTGATCCGTATTGGGGAACAGCTGCACTGTGTTGCTAATGCCATTCGTGTCTCCAGGCTTGATAACTCCATTGACGCTGTGTGGCTGGTGAGCTGTCGCCCAGGCTGGGTTCTGGTTCTCCTTCATGGTAGTGAATGGGCGGAGCCGAGTATCATGGACGGAGTGGTCGAGGTGGTGTCAACGACTGCGCTGCGTGCAAGGAAAGCGTGGACCCCGCTCGCTGCAGGGCGGCGCATTTGGTTGGGAAGAGACGTCAGCCATTGAGGCTTGTTGTGGGAGGGGAGTTGCTGGGGAGGTTCTTGGTCGGACCTGCCTGGGGCAGCTGCGGGTGAGACGAGGGTCTGCGGAGGCGGGAGCGGCAGCGGTGGGGCACTGACAGGGCTGGATCGCCGGGTGTGACGATTTGCATGCGATCGTCGCCAAACCACGACGACCGCGTCTGCATTCATGGGGTCAAACATTTGCGGGCGCGATTTCGAGCTCGCCTTTGAGTATATAGTAAAGACTGAATAGCATCCTGACACAGTGGCATGTGAAATCGGAATACATTATTGTTTGTTCTTCTGTCACTATCGTCGAATGCAGCATGATGTTGTGTCCGAACCCTAACGCTGCAGTTTTCATTCGCGTCAGAACAGTGGTTGTGTAACGGTTTCAGAGCAAGTACGGTGCAGGCCAGCCCTCGAAGTCTCGTAATGGCTTTTCGCCTCAAAACTTCCAACAAGCAGCAATCAGTGTTCCTGTCGGACTCTGTGCTCTTGCACCAAGCATATCCCAGCCATTCCATCCGTTCATCATACGTTTGTCCTCCAGATTGCCCACACCAAGCGGCCTCAGCCATCGGTGAGGTCGATGATGTCCTCCGGTCTCGGCACCTTACGCCTGTGAAACTCGCCCGTGAAAGTCACATCGCCCTCATTTGCATCGTTTGTATCGTCATGTTGCTCCCTGCCCACAGTCACCGAGCGCTGGCGCTTGCGCTTGCGGCCTTCCTGCTTGACTTCAGATTTGATGTGGTTTGTTGCCTCTTGTCTGGCGCGAAGAATTCGATTCTGCTGACGCAGCTCCATCGGTGTGAGAGTGTCCGGGTCACGATCCTCAAGTGGGATTGGCGAAGGGTCACGCTCGATTATGCCCTCATTTACAAGATCCCCTAAACAGCAATCAGACATCAGAGGCTTTCTGAAAAGACGGTTGCTCACATACCACGGGAGCGATACTTGAAGATGTAGGTTGCAATCGGACGTGTCCCGTAGGGATACGTTGCATCGGTTGTGTACTTAGCATGCGTTGTCTTTGCTGGGCCAAGTCTAGTACGATGGTCAGAATACATCATGGGCCTCGAAACTGCGGACTTATACATACTCCGCGTGCTGAGAGATAGATCGCCCTTTCAGAGCCTTCTCAGGAACTCCATCTCTGGCGGTGGCCTCAAAATAATGCCCACCAAAAAGGGGTCTTTTCTTCCCCTTGCGGCACCTGGTCAGAACGATCTTGACCTCGCCAAACTCAGCCAGCGCATCCTTGCCAAAGGACTTTCCAGGCTGCTCCTCCGCTAGAGACCGATATTAGTGATGCTCCTTGTGCCAGGAAGGTGACAACGCACTTGTTTGGTGGGCTGCAAAGCGGAAGACTCTAGCAAAATGGGTGCCTCTCCAGTTCTCGTAAGCCTCTTTGATCTCTGCGTTCACGGACCTCTGAGGAAGATCATGCAGGGATATGTACACCCCAGCGGTTCGCTTGCCATCTAGGTGCATCCACATGGTAAGTTCGTCTACGGTATGTGCAAAACCCCTCTCGAGCGTCGTGGCGACAGTGAATTCGGCGCCGTCAACTGCCTCAACGAAGCATCTCGCGGTCATCGCATCGTCGGGGCTCCCCGCCTCTGTCTGATACTCTTCGAGATTGCGGCCATTCATGCGAATGGCAACGTTGGCGAAGGGCAGGCACATGGCGCGCATGTTGGCGATTACCGAGTCAAGAGAGTCCAGGCTAGCGATGCCGAAGGGTTATGCTGGGGGCGAAGTGCGCTGACGGGTCGGATATCTTCAACGTGGTGGTTTGGTTGTCGAGCAGAAGGAGTGGCAGAGCGTTGGAATATGAGCAAAGAGGAGGCAGAGCGAGCTTGAGCAGAAGGCAGGCAGCCGCGAGGTCACACGCATGTACCAGCGCCTGCGCGCGAGGAGTTGGCACTGGCTGTGAAGGTGGAAGAGGTGTGAGGTGACTTCAAGAACTGCCTGCCGCATTAGGCCACCGCGTCTCAGCGGGAGCAGGAGCGCGCGCAGCGTTTGCTCTGTGCGACTTGAACTTGACGCGAGGGAGTCGCGATGTCACTGACGCGCTTGCAAATCTGAGGCAGGCAGGCAGGCAGCACTGGGCAGTACCGCGGCTTTAATTACACAACCGGCATCCAGACAACCAGTGAGAGACTTCAGGCCCAGGGGTAGCCGCCCGCCCGGGTTTGGCGATGTGTCACAATCTGATATTGAGATTTCCATGGTGAAACGGTGAGCAGAGAGATCTGGCGACAACACGCGTCAGCTTGCAGCTTGTGGAATATGTCGCCGGCGCACGTCTGGGGATAGGGAGACGATGTAGGAATACGAAACTTGCGCGTGTACAGAGTTCAGCATAAGGAGCAGCTCAGCTGCGAATGCAAGAAACCTTTACGAGCAAAGTGACATGCACATGGGAAAAACATCATGTTTCAAAGCCAGGGGTAAAGTATGTCACCCAGCATAATTCTTCTGCATTTCCATTAGCCATACGGCGCAAGTCGTCTACGTGTATCTATTTGTGCAATCAGTCTTCATCCCAGTTGGGATTGGGGCCAGGCGGCTTCGGTCCACCAGCCTGTCTCGCCACGATAATCTGGTCGACGCTAAGGATCGTCCTTACAGACTCGGTCGCCAACTTGATGGCCCAGGATTTGCTGACCATCAGGTCGAGGATGCCTTCGTCCTCGGCGTCCAGAGTGCCGGTACCGTCGTTGTTCTCGATGTCCACACCCATTGTTGATGGCGCCTCATCGTCTGATGATGACTCAGCTTGCTTCTTGGCGGGCTGCTGCGAGGAGTTGTGTGCAGTGTACAGGCGGGCGAGGACTTCGGTGGCGTCCAGGCCAGCAGACTCGGCAAGCGTGCGCGGAATGACTTCGAAAGCTTCAGCGTACTTCTTGATCGCGTACTGACTAAGACCGGGCGTCTTCTCGGCGACTGAGTTGACCTTGTCGATGATCTGCATCTCAGCCGCGCCTGCGCCAGGCACCATCCTAGGGTCGCGGGTGATGGCCTTGATTGCGTTGACGCCATCATCGACGGCGCGCTCCACATCATCCAGGTGGTTCTGAGTTGCGCCTCTGAGGACGATGGTGGCGGTGCGGGTCGAGTCGTTCTCCTGTCGGAACACTGTTACTCTGTCGCCGCCAATCTCGAGAGTCTCAACAACATCGATGTCTCCCATCTCGTCAGGCATCGGCGCGCCGAGACGAGCAAGAGGTGTAGCGCCGACAACATTGCAGAGACGGCGAAGCTCGAACTTTGACAGGATCTTGATGACCATGATGCCGAAACGGTTGAGGTAGTGCATGGCGAGCTCACCGACAGTGGCGCCAGCAACGACAACGCGGATGCCGGAGTCGTGCAATTCCTTGATTGCCGCTTCCATCTGTGCCTCCTCGCCCTTGGAGAAATCGAGCAGCTCCTTGGAGTTCTTCAAGAGGACGGTGCCCTTGGTCTCGGTCTGGGAAATGTCGATCGGGCAGCTGAAGACGCCGACCTTGGCCTTGGTCGCCTTCTTGATGCTTCCGTCCGGCTCACGTCCAAAGACCATGCCCTTGACCACCCTGCTCTGCTCCAGACCTCCTCCCATGATCTTGACCACTCGCACATTATCCACATTGAAGTTGTAGGGGTTTTTAGGCATGACCGCAAGTACGGCCTCCGCCACGCAGTCGGCAAGGAATTCCTCGTTTCCTGACTGCTTGGCCGCAATGACTGTCCTGAGGGCCTTGGCCAGCTCGGCCTGATCTCTCATGTCCTCCACTCTCTCGACCTCCAGCTCCTCCAGCGCCTTCAGCGCAAACCCTTGTGCACGTTCGTAGCCCTTCGCGATCTCGCTTGTCTTCAGGCCCATACGTAGCAGGTCCTCGGCCTTCTTCAGGAGCTCGCCGGCCAGCACAATAACGAGGTTCGTCGCGTCGCCCATCTCGGCTTCCTGCTGCTGCGAGGCCATGACGAGCAGCTTCGCGGCGGGGTGCACAACCTCGAGTTCGCGCAGGATGGTTGCAGCATCGTTGGTCAGGATCATCTTTTGCAGGTGGTTGATCACGATCTTGTTGCGGCCGTAGGGGCCCAGCGAGGTCTGGACGGTTTGTGCGATGGTGCGGCAGGCATCGATGTTACGCAGGACAGCGCCATCCTCTGCGTCGTGGCTGGTGGACTGTCAGTCACTGTCTCGCGAGAGTGCTCGAGTGCCGGGGAAGAGCCCTTACTTCTGATATCCCGGCTTGAACAGGCCGGCGTTGGGGGCGCCTGGCACCGAGAGAGACATGGCGGCAGGCGGGCGTCGATAGAGGAGAGGGGAGAGCGGCCGCAGGCGCGAAAGCCAGATGTGTCGGGGGGTGAGAAGGGTTGCGCGGCGGTGATGGCGGCCGAGTGGTGTGTGCTTTGGCCTTTGGCGGGTTGGTCTGGCTTGACGTGAGCGCGCTCGCGCTTTTTTGCCCGCAGCCCACATGCACCACGCAGCAGCCACCTAAGCCACGGCCACCACGCAGCGGCGGAGCTTCCAGCTGGCTGCCCCTCGGCGCTCAGGGAAGCTTTGCCGGGCCCTGCAGCGGGACCCTGAGGCGCATGTGCCTGAGGTTCGAGCCTCGGCCGCCGTGCCTTATAATTATTAGTGGTCTGAATCTGAAGCATGTACGTAGGTCGGTAGGTGAGGTAGATCCAAAGCTTCTCGAACGTCCACCACCCCCCCCACTCACCTCCCTCCTCACCCACACGTCCTCCGACCACCCCAGCGTGCGCATCGCGTCGACCGCGCCGTTGCGGCCATGCTGCCTGGCCGCCTCGCGCTGTCCGCGCCATGGCGCTCTTCCGCCCCGGCGGCATGCTCCCTATGTGCTTGCCGCTGCGGCTCGACCTTTCGCGCCCGCCCGTTCTCAACCTCGCGTGCATCACATGCGGAAGCCGCCCCTTCGACGAGAAACAAGAGTAGGACACGGCGGGCCTTGTCGGGTGAGCATGCCCGGAAACTGCAGCAAAACAAGGAGGAGATGCGATCACTCGAAATGCAGTTGCGCCAGGTGCACCTCCGGTGGGCCCAAAGCGAAGGCTTCCTTAGGAAGGACAAGGCCCAGGTCGCAAGTTTTCTTAAGAGTTTCGCTACATTCTCTGAGACCAACAAACTCCGCGTTGGTTCTGAAGCCCCGCTGCCCTTTCAGGAGCTGGCGAAAGACCACAGCATGACGCCAATGGACTTGCTGTCCCTCTCATTTGTGCTGATCGGGAACGAATTGTCCGAGGGCGATCGTTACTGGGGCCGCAAGCTTCTGGACACCATGTCGGCCGCGGGTTACTTGGAAGCGACCATCCGTATTGTGAATAACGCCTTGCTTTCCGCCAAGCACCAGCCCGGACTTCTTCGAAATGCGAGCGTTGCGGTCGAGCGGGGGCGCTTGCAGAAGGCTGCCAGGGAAGGTATCAGCTCTCGTGCGATGGTATTGGAGGGGAAGGTGGCATATTTCCTCGGCGATCACGACACTGCCATCAAGTGGTGGTGGCGCGCTATTGAGGGAGCCGTCGAGAAAAGCACCAGCGACATCAGGATGTTAACGGCTGGCGACAAATCAATGGCCTCGGATGTCTCCCGCATTGATGGAAGCGATCTTTCCACGCCTTGGATTGAGCTGATCGAGGCACATTTTGACCGGTCGTTGAAGGGTAGAGACGAGTGGGGGTTGTGCGAGAAGGCCATTCAGATCGGTGTGGAACAAGAGGATCCCACTGCCTTCTATTATGCCGCGACTTATCACAAGAAGCGTCATGAGGATGGCACGCACCTGCCTACGAGCGACTGGCTGTATTACATGACCAAAGCTGCGGCTTCTGGTGTGCCCAAGGCGGCGTACGAGCTTGGAGTGTACTATGCGGAAAGTGGATGGAAGTATATCGAAGACGAACCACCAGACCATGTCAAGCCCACTCCTTTCGACACGTACCCTGGCTCTGGCCTCGCCTCTTCTCAAGGATTGTGGGAGGTCATCTCTCGATTTTTTGCAGCCCCGCCCTCAGCGATACAGATTGAGCGAGAACAGATTTTCCATACCGCTTCTTGGCCAGAGACACCGGAAAAGCGCGCTAGTCTCGCCCACTACTGGCTCGAGATCGCTCAGGGCTTTTGCTATGCTCCTGCGTACCTCTATATGGCGAAGCTATGCATGCAGGAGACACTTTGGGCGGGCGCTCGAGCTCCCCCAGAGGCCCTCAGCTTAAGCTCCAAACGATATCTGTACGCAAGCAAAGGAGACGAGGCGGATGCCCATTTTTCTGGAGATCTCAAAACGTGGGAGGTCCCCGAGGGTGAGAAAGACCCCCGGAATCCATTCTACAACCTCGACGAGGCCAAGAAAAATCTTGTCCAAGTCTGCCACGCGCGAAACGCCGTCCGACAGCGAAAGAAAAATATCGATAGACACGCGCAACGCACAGGCGCCAAGAACGTAGATTGGGAAGATCTTGACTTTGAAGATAGGGACAATATTCGGAAAGTCCACCCGTCGACAATAAGGTTCTTCAATAATATGGACGTCTACGAGATGTGGGCGGCGGAGTCCGACGGCTTGATCAACGAGGCCCACGACATTTGCGATTATATGGGCTGGACCCTTTACGACGATCAGCAGGGCCTGCTGTACAAGGCATCCATGGCGCGCAATTCCAATGTCTGGAAAGAGTTGTACTCCGTGTGAATGGGCGTAGCAGGGGTATGATCGCGCTGAATGGACCGAGGTGGGTTGGGTTTGCGGATGTATTATATCTATGTGCAATATTACCACTACTGTAATCTAGATGAATACTACAATTATACCGCTCGATACTTTGAAGATGCCTTCTGAAGCTGCGCTACTTGGGGATCTGAAGGGTTAGGGTTGGCGCGCGAGCTTCCGCCACGGGTTGTCGGCGGCGTCGGCCGAGAAGTTCCAAATTCTTGGAGGCTGCAATCCTCAGCTGCCGCAATGGTGAGTCTTCAAGCCGCATAACCTACCTGATCACGGCAGATTCGAGCAACATGCCATTGGGCAAGCCGGTGCAGGTGCTGGAAGATTGGCTGCGCGGCCAGCCTGGCGGCTATTTGCATCCCAATGTGCACATCGAAAGCGACGAGACCCACGGCGTGCACTGGCGGGCATCGGGTGCCGTCGAGCCTGGCACCAGGATTGCCACTGTGCCGCATTCAATCGCGCTTTCGTATTTGAACGCGTTGGCGGATGAAACGTTTCCGGTCTTCCAGCGGCGTCGAAAGGAGTTCAAAATCGAGGCCATCGGCTTCTTCTACTTGATGCTGCAGTATGTTAACCGCGCTACGTCGTTCTGGAAACCCTATATCGAGACTTTGCCACAGCCGGGAGAGGGATGTACGACACCGCTCTGGTTCGATGAGGCTGCCGACGAAGCTTGGCTGCAGGATACTGATGCGCTCTTCACTACCAAGAAGTTGAAAGCCATCTACGAAGAGCAGTATCACTCCGGCATTTCCATTTTAAAGACCAGCGGCATTGACACCGAGCCTCTCACTTGGTAAGTGATAACATTTTCAGCACGTACTGGTAGGTTGGTCATTCTTAATGCATGTGCATCAGGGATCTTTTCCGCTGGGCCATCACTATGTTCACCTCTCGGTCGTTTTCTTCTCGCTCCATCACCCCGCAGGATAGCAAATACTGGACCACCTATAAGACAGGGACCGACGGGCGCAGGCAAACTGTGCTGATGGACATGTCACATGTTTCTTCAGCGGACTTGGACTTCTCGGTCCTATTCCCTGCCATGGACGCAGCAAACCACCACCACACTGCTAAGGTCGACTGGACTTTCGATCCAGGCCGCTTCAGCTTGACTTGCACCCAGGGCATCGAGGCTGGTCAAGAGGTTCACAACAACTATGGACCTAAAGCTAACGATGAGCTCTTCATTGGCTATGGCTTCTGCTTGGCCGACAACCCAAGTGACACAGTGCTGCTGACGTTGAAGCCACCGCCTGAGGAGTTGCAGCACACGCTCAGACAGACGCACTCGGGTTTCTTTTTGGAGGACGGCACTTGGAATGGTGACAAAGCGACTTTCAAGCTCCGACCTGCAGAGCAAAATTCTGTTTCGGCCACGAGCGCCTTCGAACATCTACCGGAGCCGCTGCTGGAGCTTTTGACCCAGATCGTCCGATTTGATCGTGGCCTACCGTTCGCGCCCTTGCCTTCCATCTCGCAGTACCTCATGGATCCAAGGAGTCACGGCAGGCGATACCTCCCCTTCATCGCTCGCATGATCGTGACATCTCTGGCCCCCAAATACCAGAGACTGCAGGCCGGCTCAACAGTATTGCCATCATCACCACGGAACGCAAAACAGACCCAAGCAAAGATCTACCGCGACGGCCAGATTTGCATACTCCTTAGCACAATGAACAGCCTCCGAACTTCTCTGCGTGTCTTCCGACCCGCCTCCACTGAGTTCCCGCAAGCGGAAATTCTCCGTATGAACCCGTCCGGCTCCCGCCTCGCGACTCTTGAAGAAGCGGTAGCGCTTTTTACGGAGGATAGCGATGTAATGCAGGGCTTCATGGCGGGTGTTCAGGCCAACGCAAATACCTCGGACCTCGAGCAGCTTCGCTTGGCAGGGTGGGAGGAGGACGCGTGGGTGCTGCTGCTGTGCTATACTTGGCTTGCGGTGACGAAATTGCCGGGCGATAGACGTTTGGAGAAATGGTTCGAGGGGCTTGAGGCTGAATATGAGCCAGGTCAGCTTCTCAAGCCAGCTTCGAGCGTTGCGCAAGGAGAGGCAAGCGCAGAGGCGGGCGACATGATGGAAATTGTAAAAAGGGCTGCCGAGGGATTACCGGGTTCCGTGTGGGAAGACCAGAGATGGAGTGAGAAGCTCATTGCTGGTTTTGGAGGCAGAGCGCTGAAAAACGAGGGCTTCATGATGATGGTTGCGGATGAAAGAGGGAGGGAGGAGGCGAGATTGGTTATGTATTTACATTCCATGCGACAGTGAAACAGATAGTAGCATGTAGGAGTGTAGTTAGCAGCGTTCACTAATTTTTAGATATACTAAGGTAGCTTTGATCTACTTTATATCTAGGAATGAAAGAAAGCTTAGTCTAGTACTCTAGGTACTCTAGTAGTAATAATGCCCCACGGGGAGCCGTCGTGGTCTCGAGCCTATCAGGCAAGCCTCGGCGGTCAGCTCCGACAAGCAGAGGGTTTGCATGTGCAGCAGCTTACTACGCGATCACGTCACAGGCCATGATAGCATTCTGCCTCTTACTATACGCACGATGCGGTTCCGACTCATTACAAGCCTATGCCGTCACAATTACGAGACAGGCTTACGACGAAGGCTTCAGCCGCGGTTAGAGTGTTACATCTCAGCAAGTCGGTGGGCAAACATGCCACAATTCGCCAACTCTGCATTGGGCTCGTCACGCTCACGACGCAGACTCCGAACTACTATGCAGTGCTGAAGACTAACAAGGTTCCTGACTTGAGAGAAGTACGCCATGAGAACTGGGCGCCCAGAACAACCGAACCAACATGTCCGAATCCTCGCGAACGAGTAGCGCTTATACGCACTCTGGCCTTCGTAACCGCCGCACACGTACACAAGACAATACCACAGACTGGAATGCGACCGAGGTCATCCCCCAGCAGTCAGCCGGCTACCTCGACGACATCCGCCCACGCCGCGAAAGAACAAGACAGGAAGACTACCTCTACTACTCCCTAGCCGGTCCACCGGCGCCGCCTCCTCGCTATGATCAACACCAAACTTACTTCGACCCTGGATATTTGCGTATGAATCCTTGGATGCAACAAGAGGATGATGGGCCCAATTTCACCCTTGCGAGGAACTTTCCAAGGACTGTGAGATGGAAAAAAGACGGAGGAAACAAGTCTGTCGAGCCTGATCACAAGGGCGAGAGCGAGATGGCGCCGCAGGTCGAAGCCGCGGAAGAATTGGGTGACGCTGTTGAACATGGAGGAGAGAATCACGGTATACACCCTCCCGAATCCGGCGGATCTTGCAAGAAACAAGCTAACATTTGAGAAGATTCCATACAAGAAGCGAGGACTATGGAAGAAGAAGAGCAGGCAAAAGCTCGCAAGCGGGGCCGAAAGCACCATTCAGAAAGGCCTGGAATGGCTAAGCAGCGCACCAACACATCGGTGGCCTCTTCCTTCAAGCCACCCGGTCCCACGGACCAGGAACGCAACCCTCACAAGCCTTTCAATGTCTGGGCCGTTGCGAGGCTGAAGGCGCAGCGACCACTTGGCGAGTGGCTGGGTGTAACCATTTACACCTTTATCGGCATCAGTGCCAACCTCGCTGGTGTTACATCTTCGAGTGAGGCGGGAACCTTAGAGACGCAGTACTGGGCTTGGGGATTTGCTACCATGATCGGTAAGTCTGCGATGGAGGAATGACCGATGTTGTCACACTTCTCTTAAATCTTGTCCATTCCTGGGCTTTGATAGCGGCACCTGACTTTACCCGATCGCCAGGCATCTACGTCTCCGGCGGGAGTTCTGGAGGGTTTCTCAATCCCGTCATAGTGATTGCACTCACAGTCTATCGTGGCTTCCCATGGCGGCGAGTTCCTCTTTACGTTTTGGTACAGGTCTTGGGCGCATTCTGCGGCGCCTTGCTCGCGTTCGGTGTCTACTACGACAGCATCATATACCTTGATGGGGCGCTGCTGCCGGAGTCGACAGGTGTGAGTCTGTACACGCAGCCACGTGACTGGGTGCGCACTTCGACTGCGTTCTTCTGCGAACTCCTCGGCAGTGCAGTCATCGCCTGCACCATTATGGCGCTCGGAGACTCTGGCAACTCACCGCCAGGCGCGGGTATGCATGCATTCATCATCGGTCTTGTCATGACGGCAACAACCATGGCGCTCGCCTGGCCAACCCGCGGCTGCTTCAATCCCGCCCGAGACTTTGGACCTCGTCTTGCAGCTCTTGCTGTCGGCTATCCGACGACCAGCTTCAGCGCAAGAGAGTCGTGGTGGATTTGGGGCGGATGGGTTGCGCCTACTCTCGGAGGACTAGTCGGTGGGTTGGCATACGATCTGTGTATTTTCAAGGGCGGTGAGAGTCCGGTGAACTACAGCTTCGGTCGATGGAGGAATAAGACGATAAAAGGTCGGAGCAATGTGCTAAAGAAGGCGTTTCGGTCGCGCAAGCATGTTACTCTCGATCAGAGGCTAGAGAGCGGGTCGGCTATAGCTAGAGAAGATATTCGATAACCGTATATAATCGAGAATTAAGGGAAGGATAGGCTTTTTTTTCAAATCGCTAAATTAGCTTAAGCTAAAGGTTTAGACTCTTTAATATTAAGATACCTACCTCCTATAGACCTAAGGTATAATTAGACTATTCCCTAATAATAATATCTTTAGATACCTCTATCGCTCCTTTAATTTTTACTTTTATAGTTATCCTACTTATAAAACCCTATCTAAAAGTAGTGAATCTAGGGAGGGCTACCTAGATTTATTTATTAGTACTTAGATATTTACCTCTTTAGGGTAAATTTTATCTTAGGGTAGTCTAGATTTACCCTTAATTTAGGCTAATCTAAATCTAGTCTACCTTAATCTAATCTAATTTAAATTAAGTCTACTTAAATTTAGTCTACCTTAATCTACTCTACCTTAATCTAGTCTACTTTAATCTAGTCTACCTTAATCTACTCTACCTTAA